>JAJIBD010006349.1:0-72777 GCA_021461705.1 Cryptotis parvus | reverse complement strand
CCTCTCTTACACATTGTGGATTGCACACATACACTTAGAGACCATCACGTATATTTTTCTGTCTGTATTCAATGCTCAGTTCTAGGTTGGTATTAGCCCTTCTGACATTCCATTACTACCTTTGAAGGTTGCAAATTGGGTGTTCTCATGTGGATAGCAGTGTTTTTGTGATGAGTAAGGAATATTGAATGCTTTGTTACTTGGTAACTCTATGTATGATATTTGTTGAGTAAGTACTTCACATGGACGCTAGTGTGTCCTTGTCATTTTGAAATTTAGGTTGTGAGACCTGTGATAATCGGTGTGATAATAAGACATCCACTTTAGTTGGGGGGGTGATGGGGAGCTGAAGGGCCGCAGCGGGAGTGAGGGATCCGGATGGTGAGTGTGCTTCCCTAGGTGTCCTTCTTATTCTCTCTAAACGTCCCTGGTTTTCTGGCAAGCAGTTGGGGCAGTCCTGTGCAGTTATCAGAGATGCACTGTGAAAGCCAGCTGTCTACAGATGAAATTCATAAGTTCACCACAGCTTCAAAAGGTTTTCCTTAACACCCATATTTAAACAAATAAATAACTGCTAATACAATCCAAGGTCAGAAGAACCCCAAACCTCGAATTCCTGGATGGACCCAGATGATGTGATCCTATCTTTAGATCCTATCAGGATCTAAAACCCAGGTCTAGTTTTGTTTCTAACAACCATATATACCTACTCTTATCCTTTCCGGAAATTCCTTTCTGAAATTCCTAAAATGTTAGGGAGGTAACATCACAAATTGACATAGCATGCCCCATAAATCAAAAACCTGGAAAGAACTTCTGAACTTTACCATACTATTTTGTGATTATTTAGAAATTTCTGTGGACTTCTCAAACAAATCTTACTGTTTTTGAGAGGGTAAGTAATTTGCCTAAGATGATTATAAAGACACTTTATGGAAAGTTTCACATTGGAGTTCTGTCAAACTTTTATCAGTTTTTTAGTTGTCAAAGTTGAGCAACAGTCTGAAAGAGTAGCTTCAAGTAGACCAAAATTTACTACTGATGTGACAATATTTATTCCCATATTTTGCCTGAGGGAAAATAAAATCACCATCCCTGTGTTTACAGGGCATGAAATAGCAACCCGGCCTTTGACATTTTTAGGTTGAAATTATTCATCTTTTTTATTTGAGAAGTAAAGCAAAGCCCATAATATTCTATGTTTATACCTCTTTATTTTGAGAGTCCATCCTCACAGTTTCCTTTAGTTCAATGTAAGAAATGCTTTAAAATGTGCTTTGATAGTGATAGCCAAATAGTGATGAATATTTTTTCAGAGATGATAAAACAAATTTTTCATATGATTGGATAATGAAAAATAAAGAATAAAATTTTCTTTGTTTCAACTTACAATAAGTTGATGTTCTTAGTTAGAAATGAAAGCAAATACTGATTTACTATGAGACAAACAAAATAAGATGTTGGGAATAGTGGGTGTAAAAGAGTCTTGGAAAATCTGTAGTTTTTATTGTATGTTACTTGTAGAATAAACATTCCTTCTTAACTAATTGAGCATTCTTCATGTAATTCTACAATGCATCACTAGATCACTAGATCACTAGACATCCCATTGTTCATCTATTTCCTTGAGCGGCTGCCAGTAACATTTCCATTTGACCTCTATCATGTGCCAGTGTAGCCCAATGGCATCTGGTTGTTTCAGGAATACAAAGAGCCTTGAACCATTCATTCAGGGTCTTGACGAAGAAGTCTGATCATCTTGTGGGTGAGCAGCCACGTGATCTTTTTTTCTTTTTTTTTTTGGTTTTTTTATTAATTTTTTTTATTTTTACAATTACAAAGATATACAATTAAAAAGTTCATATTTGGGTTTTGGTCATACAGTGTCCCAGCACCCATCCCGCCACCAGTGCCCATCTCCCACCACCAACGCCCCCGGTTCCTCCCCCCCCAGCCCTCCTCTATGGCAGGTTCTTTATCTCTTTCTGTTTCTCTCTCTCTTTCTTCCTTTCCCCTCCAGACTATGGATTACAGAACATACATTAAAGGGTTGTCATGTGTATTTTTTTCCCCCTATTTAATGCTCAGTTCTAGGTTGGCATTAGTACTCTACAATTGTTAGCACATTGTTCCATTTTCTGTCTTACCGAGCCTCTGACTCCCACACGTTTGTGATAATTTCCACCTTTGACAAGACCTCCCGATACGTGATCTTTTTTTTTTTCTTTTTCTTTTTTTTTTTAAAGTATTTTATTATACCACCGTGAGATATACAAATAAAAAGATATACAATTAAAAAGTTCATGTTTGGGTTTTGGTCATACAGTGTTTCAGCACCCGGCCCCTCCACCAGTGCCCATCTCCCACCACCAACATCCCCGGTTCCCTCCCCTTCCCCAGCCCTGCTCCATGGCAGGTTCTTTATTTCTTTCCCTTTCTCTCTCTTTCTTTTCCTTCCCTTCCAGACTATGGATTACAGAACATACATTAAAAGGTTGTCATGTGTATCCTTTGCCTCTATTTAATGCTCAGTTCTAGGTTGGCATTAGTACCCTCACAATTGTTAGCACACTGTTCCATTTTCTGTCTTACCTAAACTCTGACTCCCACACGTTTGTGATGATCTCCACCTTTGACAAGACCTCCTGATATATGTTTCACTTGACCTTGGATATTGGTATCATAATATGTACATATATATTTATGCCATGCAAATAAATGCAGTCATTCTGTATCTGTCTCTCTCCTTCTGGCTAATTTCGCTCAACATAATCTTCTCCATGTCCATCCATTTATAGGCAAATTTTATAACTTCATTTTTCCTAACAGCTGCATAGTATTCCATTGTGTAGATGTACCAAAAGCTTCTTTATCCAGTCATCAATTTTCGGGCACTCTGGTTGCTTCCAGATTCTGGCTATTGTGAATAATGCTGCTATGAACATAAAAGTAGGGATGGTGTTTCCGCCTGCGTATTTTTGGTTTCCCAGAGTAGATTCCCAGGAGTGGTATGGCTGGGTCAAATGGGAGTTCAATTTCTAGTCTTTGGAGGAAAGTCCATATTGTTTTCCCGAAAGGCTGTACCAGCCGGCATTCCCACCCAACAATGGATGAGTGTCCCCTTTTCCCCACATCCACGCCAGCACTTTGTTGTTCTTGCTCTTTTGAATATGTGCCAGTCTCTGTGGTGTAAAGTGGTATCTCATTGTTGTTTTGATTTGCATCTCTCTGATGATTAGTGATGATGAGCATTTTTTTCATATGTTTTTTGGCCATTCGAATTTCTTCCTTGCTGAAGTTTCTGTTCATTTCTTGTCCCCATTTTTTGATGGGGTTGTTTGTTTTCTTCTTGTAAAGTTCTACCAGTGCCTGATATATCCTGGATATTAACCCCTTATCAGATGGGTATTGGGTGAATATTCTTTCCCATTCTGTGGACTGCTTTTGTATCTTAGTCACTGTTTCTTTTGAGGTGCAGAAGCTTTTCAGTTTCATGTAGTCCCATATGTTTATCTTTTCTTCTAGTTGCTTTGTTAGTGATGTTTCACCTTTGAAGATGCCTTTAGCTTCAATGTCGTGGAGGGTTTTTCCTATATTTTCTTCAATGTACTTTTTATGGATTCAAGTCTGATATTGAGATCTTTAGTCCATTTTGATCTGATTTTTGTGCATGGTGTTAGACACAGGTCCAAAAGGACATCAAGGGCATCCAGATAGGCAAGGAAGAAGTCAAGCTATCATTATTTGCAGATGACATGATATTATACCTAGAGAACCCTAAACTCTCTACCAAAAAACTCCTAGAAACAATAGACGATATAGTAGAGTGGCAGGATACAAAATCAACACCCAAAAGTCAGTGGCTTTCCTATATACAAATAACGAAACAGAAGAAAGGGATATTAAGGAAACAATTCCATTCACAATTGTGCCACAGAAAATCAAATACCTAGGAATCAACTTACCCAAGTATGTAAAGGACCTATACAAAGAAAACTACAAGACACTGCTCCAAGAGATAAAAGAGGACACAAGAAAATGGAAACACATTCCCTGCTCATGGATGGGGAGAATCAACATTGTCAAAATGGTAATACTCCCTAGAGCTCTGTACAGATTCAATGCAGTCCCTATAAGGATACCGATGACATTCTTCAAAGAAATTGACCAAACGCTCCCTGAAATTTGTATGGAACAATACAACCCCCAAGGATAGCTAAAGCAATCCTCGGGAAAAAGAAGATGGGAGGCATCACCTTTCCCAACTTCAAACTGTACTACAAGGCAGTAGTAATTAAAACAGCATGGTATTGGAATAAAAACAGACCTGTGGACCTATGGAATAGAATAGAGTATCCTGACACCCAACCTCAAACACATGATCATTTAATCTTTGATAAAGGTGCAATGAGTCTAAAATGGAGTAAGGAAAGCCTCTTCAACAAGTGGTGTTGGGAAAACTGGGCAGCAACAGATACGTGATCTTTGACGTTCTCTGGAATCCAGTCGGTAACGGCTCTAGTCCAGCGGTTGTCTCCAAATCACATTACTTGTCCAGCACATCTGATTTTTGATGACTTAGCATATTGTAATGTAATGTTAGTTTATGACTTGCTTGCTCTCTCTGTTTCTTGCAAATGATGCATATTCTTAAAGTATTTTTTTTTTACTGGGGCTGGAGTGACAGCCCAGAAGATAGGGCATTTGCCTTACACGTGGCTGGCCTGTGCCGTTCGGGTTCAATCCCGCATCCTATATGGTTGCCTGTTGCAGGGCACCTAAAAGCCTAGGCCTCTGCATCTGCCCTGGATTGCCTTCTGCCGGTCACTTCATAGATAGGGGGATTGTCTGAATGTGGCAGTCTTATCTGCCAATGTATACTATACTGGCTGGTATAAATATTCTCTTATGCTACCACAAGCATCGAGGGACTAGCTAGATCTTACCAGCATATTTGCCTGGCCACGTTGGATCTCTATGTAATTAGACCAGAGAGAAATGCTGCTTGCCTCCAAGCAAGCAAGCATGGCTCCCTGATAACTCAAAGGCAACTAAAATACAAAACTACCTTGAAGTAGACGAGACTCTTTGTGAAGGCTTGGAGAAATATTTAACTGGCATTAGTATTAGTCTTTGGTACAGAGACATGCCATCTCAGAAACCCCCTTCTCTACCCTATAAAGGCTTTTCCAGGCAGATCTTGGCTCAAGATATTAGGTGAGGTGCTGGGAGAAATTACCTGAGGGCATTTGATCCTTCCTGCCAGGGAAAGTTACATTTGGCTTGTAGCTTCTCCTAGCTCTGCTAGGAGGCTTTTAATTAGCTCTGGGTCCTTGTAAACAACCAGATGGTCTCCTGAAGTTGTTATATTCTATGGAGCTGTTTTCCTGTTTTCATATCTACATAGCCCAGCCCAGAATGGGCTGGGCTGGGACTTTGGGCGGATTTCTAGCTATAAAATAAGCTGCAAGAAGAAAGAAGCTCTCTTTTTTTCCCCCCCTTTTTGCCATTTCGGCTTCCCTTGGCTTTTTGCTTCTCCGACCTTCTTCATTCTCTGTTGGGCCTCAACACGTGGTGGCAGCCATCTTGGCCTACACCTGGCTGGGGCCTAGCTGGGAACCCAGAGTCCGGAGGTTTTCCCTGCTCTTGGATTGTATATTGGATCCTGTGATAGTAAAGCCCTTTTAAAACTGCATCGGATTCCTGAGTCGTCATCCATTCCCCGCTGGCTTCGGAGGTAGAAGGGAACTTGCTTCCCGGCACTGTCAGGGACCCAGGCGGGGCTCCCCGACAGGTGCCCGTGCACCGCCAGGAGTAATTCCTGAGTGCAGAGCCAGGAGAAACCCCTGAGCGCTTTGCTGGGTGTGACCCAAAAAAAGCAAAAAAAAAAAAAAAAAAGGTTTTTTTTTTTACACTAATGATTTTGTTTTCTTGTTCTTAAACTTTTATTTTAAACATCATGATCTAGGTGATACACTTTTTGTGCTTTTTGGGTCACACCCGGCAACACTCAAGGGTTACTCCTGGCTCTGCGCTCAGGAATAACTCCTGACGGTGCTCAGGGGACCAGATGGGATGCCGGGATCGAACCCAGGCCGGCACAGGCTGTCCGTGTGCAGGGCAAATGCCCTACCACTGGGTTATCGCTCCGGCCCTGGTGGTGATACACTTTTCTACATGATGTCCTGTCACTTTCGTTTGAGATTTTTAGGAGGCATAATAGAATTTATGTTTAGAGTTTACAAATTTTAATGTGCCATAATCAATGTGTCTAAACTATTTCCTGCTTCTGAGAAGATTACCATAAATTTCTAAAAAATTCAAGTTAGCAACACAAGAAAACACTTGATAAATATGGATATTACGGGATAAATTACACTTAGTTTACATATTCTAAATATTCAAAGTATAATACATTTTATTTATTTTTCGCTCATCAATAAGAGTGACCTGTCTTAGTACAAATTCAATTTTTCTTAGATTAGAAAATAATCTTCCAATTGTTCTTAACTATAATCATCACTATCTAAATGTTACAGACCATACTACAGTGTAAGTAACTTTAGAAAGCACTTAGAAACAGTTATGTTTCTATCACTGTCCTACAGAGAGAGAGAAAGAGCGAGAGGGAGAAGAGATAAAGAACCTGCTGTAGAGGCAGGCTAGGGGAGCAGGGAGTAATTGGGGATATTGGTGGTGGGAAATTGGCACTGGTGGAGGGATGGGTGCTGGAACACTGTATGACCGAAACCCAAACATGAACATCTTTGCAATTGTATATCTCATGGTTGTATAATAAAATATTAAAACAATTCTTTGTATTTTAATACTTTCATGTTCAGATTTACATTCCTTATCATGTGAAAGGAATTTTTGTAAAGAAAAGCCTGCTAACTCCTTTATACAGAGCAGAGTGCAATGTGAGGGATGTAAGGAAAATATATATAAATAAATCAATGACTACTTCCTATCATAATGAATATACTCATATAGTTGCAATCTTAGAAGCTTTGCTGGGGAACAAAATAAGATTGAAGGTTAGGAAGGGTTGTTAGAAGATAAAATGCTTAAGCTGAGATTTATAAAAAATATTAAGTAGACAACAAGGCTGGAACAATAAGACATTGGTAGAGCCTTTTCCTTGCATGTGGTCAATACTGATTTTATCCCTGGCATCTCATATGGCACACAGAGAACCACAATAATTAATTCCTCATTGCAGAGTCAGGAGTAACCCCTGAGCATCGCTGGATGTGACCCCAAAATAAACAAAAAATATATAATAGTGCAAATTAAGTAAAATGCTGCAGTAAATATACACTGTATTTTGTACATAGTAGGTATAAGTCTTTGCTTTAGAAATATAGGTTAAATATACAATATAATATAGGTTAAATGTAATATATTACAATAAAATTATAGGTTAAATATACAATTCTGATTGTATGTTAGAAATATTGTATATTAGAAATAGAAGCATGCATTTCTATAGGTTAAATATACACACACATCATTTGTATAACTTGTCTTCCCATTGTTCAACGATTGGCTCGAGCAGGTACCAGTAACGTCTCCATTTGTTGGGAATGAGGCCAATTATTGTTACTGTTTTTGGCATATCAAATACACCACGGATAGCTTGCCAGGCTCTGCCGTGGCTCTGGGTTCATCCCAGGAGGCCCAGTCTTTTTCTATATCAGACCATCAACCTTAAAGGGCCAATGGGGCAGAGCCCTGGGTGTAGACAAGACTGACTGTTTGTCACCTGCTGACACAGCTGGGCACCACAGCCACACCCACGACACCTTGAGGGACAGTATCAATCAAAATATGACAGTAATTTTGATATCCTCTTTAAAAGATGGGAAACATTCAATCATGATTTTATTAAAAACATTAAAATTAGGGATAAAGTATAAAGTTAAGGTGTATTCCTTCTACATGTTTCATCCAGGCAATACTATGATCTCACGTAACTTCCAGTGTAGCCTAGAAGCCTTCAGTCCTAACAGATATAACCCTGAAAGTTCCTGAGAACACACAGGGTAGTTTAGGTAACCAAGAACTATGGGTCTTAGAATTACTATATTTTCTGGTTCTCAGAGGGACCATCAACCCACTGGCTGAGGATAGCTATGAGTGGTTCTTGGGCTTCCTGAGCACTGCTTGTTAGGTTCTCCTCTGCCCCAAAAATAATGAAACAATAAAGAAACATTAATATTTCAGAATGGTAGCTATTAATACTAAACATATGCTTAGAGATAGAGATGTAGAGACTGATTTTACTATTTTTAAGCTATCCACTGAATTCCATAACAATTCTAATAAAGAATAATTTAATTCTATTCTACTAATAGAATTAAGAGGAGCTCCCTTGTGAAAGAGGAGTTGTGGAAATAGTGTGGCTCCAAACCATCTCTTAATGCTTTATCCTTTTCAAGAATCAACTTCATCGTTCTCCATGCTGAATCTCACTGTCTATTAAAGCCAACCAATATAAAATCCTCCTGTTACCTTAGATTATTTCATTTTATCTGAAATATGCATATTAAATAAAACTATAATATATATATGTTAAATAAACATATTAAAACTCCAAATCGGGACTCATGGCCTAGAATGGAACGAACAGGGTGAGAAACTGAGTTCATCAAGTCCCCAAGACCATTCATGGTAACTCACAGTCCCTGAGACTGAATCGAAACATTGGACATGGGAATCTCCTGGTGAACAGTTCCACAATGAAATTTACCACATTATATTCAATCGATGGTTTTGCTTGTCTGATGTAGCTGTAGTTCCAAAATTCCAAACAGGATCGGATCACCGTCTCCTTCATGCAAATTCTACTTCAGGCAATGGAGACAAAAGGCTGCAAAGTTTAAGAAGAGAACTCCCAGAATGACCACCAACTGGGAACTCTTTGGCACCATTGCAGTAACATGGGAAGATGCCATCACTGAAGAATACAACTGACTAGTTCATCACCTCCATGATTTTGTAGACAATGCTGAAAGTCAGAAAAGGACACCTGTTTCAAAGACTCTCTAGCTCATTTTCCAATGTGCAACACACGAGCCTCAGGCAACCACGAGTTAATGTCCAAGTTCACAAAAATAGTGCAGATAAGTACTAAAGAAAGACCTCAAAGAGAGATGAGCAGCAACACTGGCTAATGCAGCAGAAGCCGGGAAATGCATTCACCACACCCGCCTGTCTTTCACCAACTACAAAACCAAGATGACAGCCCTCCGATATCCTGATTGATATATCATATTTTCCAGATAGGCAAAGGAGAAGATTATCCATGACTTTTACTCAGATCTCTTTGATAGCCACGTCCACCTGCTCACATACCAAATTCCGCAGGATGGATATGTCCTACCCAACATTCTCCCTTCTGAAATCTGATATGCCATTTCGTTGGTAAAGAAGTGAACAACAACCAGCCCAGACAAAAGTCAGACTCATATAATTGAAGAATCTGCCATCAGTACTCATCAGTACACTGGCTTGGCTCTTTACACGCTACCTGTCTGAATGCAAGGTTCCCTCCTAATGGAAAACCAGCAGGACAGTTCTATGTTCAAGAAAGGAGACATCCACGACATTGGCAACTATTGCCTTGTCTGCCTGTTTACCATCATCTATAAGCTTTTCCCTCAAGACATCTTGGACAGGATTGGCAGAACATTAATGAAGGACAACCATGTGAGCAAGCTGGGCTTCAAAAAGGATTCAACACAATAGACCATATCCACACAGTAACCAAGCTCATTGAGGTTTGTAGGGAGTTCAAGATGCTGCTCTGTCTAATGTTCAGTGATTTAAAGAAAGCTTTTTGATTGTTGAGACTGAAGTGGTCATGGAATCCCTAGTCAAACAGGGCATTCAAACGCAATACATCAAGATCCTTGTGAGCTGTGTTACAGATTCACCACCAGGACCTCAGCATTCTACAGGAAAGTGATCATTGATATCAAAAGAGGGGTTTGGCAGGGTGATACCATTTCACCTATTCTCTTCAGTGCCATCTTTGAGAAAGTCATGCAACCATGGAAAGGAATGGGAGTGAAGATAGAGGCGTCAGCAATTATACCACCTCCACTTTGCTGATGACATCATTCTAATAACACCAAACATTAGCCAAGAGGCACAAATGCTGGCTGACTTTGACTGAGAATGTGGAAAGATAGGTCTACAGCTAAATCTCAACAAAACAATATTCATGAAAAATGTACTAGTACCAGATGCTCCATTAACTTCCAATGGAATAAACATCTCTGAATTGCAGCAGTTATATGTACCTAGGTTGAGAACTCACATGATGAATGACCTAAAACCTGAACTGTGCAGCAGGAAGAGAGCTGCATGGAATGCCTTTAGATCATCGAAGAAATAGCTAAAAGGACAAAGAACCTCTGGCTCGGGCACATCTCTTTGACTCCACCATTCTCCCTGTATTATTAACATATGCCTCAGAGACCTGGGCCCTATGAAAGCAGGATGAAGAACACTATTCGGTCTCCCAAATAGGAATCGAAAGAGATGCTTGGAATATCACGCCTCATTCAAGTGAGAGAGGGAATCCAGAGTTCCAGCCTCTGTGGACAATCGACAGTTAGGGATGCTGTCTGTTTTCCAAGGCTGATTATACTTTTATAATTGTCTTTGAGATTCTAATTGTATAGAGAACACAAAAAGAGAGTCTATAGCATAATATTATGTTTGATGTATTATAAACAAGTTGTTTTTGTTGAGTTTTAACTTTCCCCCTCGCTGTTTCTCCATATATCGATATCTACATGTAGATAAACCTATACATGTAAATATAGATTTATAATATATAGTACATAATTATATATTATGCATATAAGATAACATATTTACATAATATGCATACACATAAGATAATATATACATAATATGTTATAATATATAATATACATAATATATCTATAACTATATTTAGATAAATCTATATGTATATATAAATATTTTGGTAAATATATAATATGCATATATAATACTAGCATGAGACAGGACATATGGAGATGTTACTGATGCCTGCTTGAGCAAATCAATCATGAATGGGAAGATAGTGATACAGTGATTGGTAAATATATAATATGCATATATAATACATAATATATATTAAGATATATACATTTTACCCTTAATGAATTTCTCTGGAATTTTCACACTTTCTAAAGTGTGGTTTTTTACTGAGTTGAAATTGAATGTACAAGTTTACTACGTTTTTTCTCACCTCTCTAACTGATTAACTGGTGACTAGTTCTGAGATAACAATTCCACCTTTTAATTTATGATCTATTATCTTTAATTGACAATAGAGTTTTCCTAATAATTTGAAAGATCATATAGAATCACAAAAGAAGAGAAATGATTTACATATTTTCATGAAGAGCAATGAACATAAGGAGAATAGTCATTTCTTCTCTTCATTATTAAGATTAATTTCACCATTAATAAATGTTGAACATTATTTACTACTCATATACTTCCTTTTCCCAAACAAAACTAAAGAGTTTATCAAGTATATAAAAAAAATAGTGAGTTGAGTATATATAAAATAGTGGGAAATAAAAAATCTAGTAACGTTACTGGATTATTATTTTCTGTATGCCTTTATAATGAGTAAATGAGTAGTTTACCACTAATATGCTATATATCACTTTCTTGGAACAAAATATGAATTAAATCTAGTATTTTTAAAAATAAAAAATACATGAATATTTAAGATTAATACCAATTGGTTTTAATTTTACATCCATTCATGATAGAGCTGATGTAATTTATTTTATTATATCCACATATGTAGCTCCAAGCTGTCTCAAAGATGGAACTAACAAAGAAAGTAAAATAAGGCTTGTATTGAAGTCTTAAGCAGATTTAAAATCAATGAAATGCTTCACATTTCTTCTATTTATATTCCTTAGTCATAATACAACTGTTAGCTTTATAGAATATGTATATGTTTTCTCTTATTGGATTGTTGTATTGTTTTTAAGGTTATTAAAACTTTATAAAGCAAATGATTTGCTTTATAAGTTGTTCATAATACAGTGGTTTCAGGAATTCAATATTTCAACATCCGTCCTACCAAAAAATGTGACCTAACACCACCAAAGTATCTAGTTTCATACACACTATGGAAGCCTGCTTCCATAGTGGCACTTGTATCACTTGTCTTCCCATTGTTCATCAACTTGCTTGGGTGGGCACTAGTAACATCTGCATATGTCCTGTCACAAACAAGTGTAGCCCAAGGGCATCTGCTTGCTCCAGGAACAAGAAGAGCCTCAGACCATTCCTTCAGATCATGGGAATGAGGCCTATAATTGTCACTGGTTTTAGGTATATCATATAAAACATTGGTAGCTTGCCAGGCTCTGGACATGTTAATTGTCCCCTTTAGCTTTCATGGAGCATTTGTCCATTCACTGGTCTCCTGTTCCAGTCCTCTCAGAAGTGACTT
Organism: Cryptotis parvus; assembly: GCA_021461705.1. Classification (NCBI taxonomy): domain Eukaryota; kingdom Metazoa; phylum Chordata; class Mammalia; order Eulipotyphla; family Soricidae; genus Cryptotis; species Cryptotis parvus. The sequence goes on along the minus strand of JAJIBD010006349.1, from coordinate 60,278 downwards.
GGAGTTTCCTTGATATGGGTTTTTCACATGTTCTGTTGGGCTGATTCCCAGTGTTTGAGGTTTTGCGACACTGCTGTGAACGGAGATTTTTTTTTAATTTATTTTCCAGTTTATCATTAAGGAAAATGATGGGGAGCTAGGGAGGTAGTCCAGGGTCAAGGCTACATGTCTCATATGCCCGAGGATCCCAGCTTTATTTCCGGCAATTCATGTCACACACCTCTGCCCTGCTAGGTGTGGTGCCGGCGACCTCTGTGCACCAACAAGCTTGAGCATTGGCTCCTATCTCCCACACTCTCCCAAATGGTGGCACACTGAAACAGAGCAGATAATCTGAGTTTCTTTGTTGGTGGTCCCCGCTGGCCTATCTACCTGATCCTGGGGGAGGTGGAGGGCAGATAATAGTATGTTTCTACTAGGCCTTGACTAATGTTGGGGTTCGCTTGGAGCCATGCGTGAGTAGAAGGGAATGAAGGAGCCCTGCAGACCGGAAATAGTGCGGCAGCCCACCCTGACTGGAGCATGGTGCACCAAGGTCCACAGCAGCCTCGCAGGGGGTGGGGGTTGAATGGAAATAAAAACCCCCTGACAAAAAAAGACAAGTTTCATGTCCTTTTTTGTGGTTTAATAAATTAGCAGGCACTAATTTATTTAATTTATAGTGCTTAATAAATCATATGCCTTAGCGCCCAAGTTCCGCCAACCCCAGACCCAATATACTCCCCGGTGCCAATTTCCCTGATATCTCCCACTTTACTCCAGGTGTGTTTGGGAATCCCCTCTGCCCACACCCCCACCAACCCCAGGCAAGCCAGAAGACAAAGGCTGACTGGAGCTCCCAAGTTCCGCCAACACCCGACCCAACACACTACCTGGCGCCAATCTCCCTGATTTCGCCAGCTCTACCCCTGGTTTCACACCCCAAAACTCAAAACCGCCCAGACATACGAGCACGTCCCACACAAAGTAGTTAGTTTTTGATAGCCTATATAGAAGTACCGGGGTACATTAGCCACAATGCACCCCTCATCTCACAAAATTCGATGAACAACCATCAACAACTCCCACGAGCGCTACCACACAAGAACACTCAAGTTGCAACCTGTAATGGTCATAATGTTAAAGAAATGCAGAATTCCATCAAGCTCTGTGAGCAAAGCCACCTGCCAAGATGAGCCAAGCAATTATGATGAGCTGTATAAACTCTCTGATAATGAATTTCGAATGGAGCTGTTAAGGATGCATAAGGAGCTCAAGGAAGCAATGGAACATAGAGCCAAAAAAATGCAAGAGGACAGGAAAGCAGAAGAGAGCAAAATGGAAATGAAAATGCAAGCAGAAATAACAGACATTAAAAATGTGGTGGTGGGGAAAATGAAAAACTCATTGGCAGGCCTTCTTAGCAGAGTAACAGCTGCTGAGGACAGAATAAGTGAGCTCCAAGATGAGGTACAGAGACTTTCTAGGCAACAGCAGAAGATGGAAAAAAGACTCGCAGTAAATGATCAGACAACAAGAGATAACCGAGATGAAGTCAAAAGGACTAATTCAAGGGACCATTGGCGTCCCCAGAGGGACAGGAAGAAAACCCTGATGAAGAAGCAACTATCAAAGCAATCATTGCTGAGAAGTTCCCAAAACTAAAGAGAGTGCTCTTTGCTCCCAGATTCATCTAAAAGAAACCCAAATAAGAATACTGCAAGAAATATCCTAATCAAAATGACAAGAACCATAGATAGAGATAGAACACTGGAAGAAACAAGATCAAAAAAAGTAAATCACATACAAAGGAAAAAGCCTACGATTTATAGCAGATTTTTCAGAGGAAACACTCCGAGTCAGAAGAGATCGGTAGGATGTCGTGAAAAGACTCAATGATTGAAGACCTCACCAAAAAATTCTTTACCCAGCCAGACTCACATTCAGATTTCAAGGAAAGATACATAACTTCATAAATAAATGTATTATGAAGAGGAAGAGGAAAGTGAGAAGAGGAAAAGTGCCTGCTATAGAGGCAGGCTGGGGGCAGGGGTAGGTGGAGTTCTGGAACTTGATGGTGGGAAATGTGCACTGGCGATGGGTACTGGAACATTGTATGACATAAATCAAATCATGAACATCTTTGTAATTCTATATCTCATGGTGTTATAATAAAAAATAAGAACCAAGTGATCAAATGAAGAACCTTACCTCTGAACTGGAAAATATTTTTTATACACCCATATTCCATTATGGGTGTATGGATGCTTTGTGGTTGCGCAAGCCAGGCTGTAATCAGCTCTTCTGCTCGGTGGAGCTCTGAGGAGAGAGGAGTCTGGATGTGGAAAATGGTGGCCCTCATGGTGTGGGGGTTCCTCTGGCTTCTTGTGAGGCTCTGCTGTGGTGGCAGGCCAGGGCTAGAACCTGCCCATCCTTCCCTGGGCACCTCGTGATCAGCTGGACACAGGGAGAACAAGTAGCAGCTCTGCCCCTTGTGTGTGAGTCTCTGGATCGGCAGACCTGGGCCAGGTTTGAAAAAGACTGCTGCAGGGTGGGTCACTGATGAGCCAGTCTGTGATCAGCTGTTCTGCTGGGTAAAGCTCTGAGGAGAGGGGGGCCCAGATGTGGAAAATGGCGGCTCTCGTGGTGTGGGGGTTCTTCTGGCTTCTTACACGGTTCTGTTGGGGTGACTGGCCAGGGCTAGAACCCGCCATCCCTCCCGGGTGCCTCATGATCAGCTGGTGAACAACTTGAGCACCAATAATTGCTCAAGTTTTGAGGTGACTACTAGAGTACCCCACCTGCACGGCAGAGCCTGGCAAGCTACCTGTGTCGTATTTGACATGCCAAATACTAGTAACAATTATAGACCTCATTCCCATGACCTGATGGAATAATTTGAGGCTCTTTATGTTCCTGGAGCAGGCTAATGCCCTTGGGCTATCTCGCATGTGACAGGACATATCGAGATGTTACTGGTGCCCATTCGAGCCAATTGATATACGGGAAGACTGATACGGGGAAGACAGTGATACAGTGATATTACATTACATTAAATGCCACCAATTATTGGAAAAAAGAATATTCAAACTCCAGATTGCTTGTCAGAAAGGTTCTGTTATTTTAATTCATTTAAAGTCACTGAACCACAACTCCATCTTTACAGCATTACTTTAATCAAAATAATAAGTAAGTGCAACTGTACAATTTCATAATTCTAAAAGCAAAATGCTAATTTTCACTTGGTATTGAAAAGGTCTGAACAAGGTGTATTATCCATAACAAATCAGGTTAGATATATATGCCAAGAATGCCAAGAATGTCACATTTTTTCCAGTTTTTGATCATAGGAGGCATGCTAAGATCAACTTGCCAAGGCCACCAACTTGACTTTTCCATAATCCTGGCATGTGATCTCTAATACTTTTATAGGTCAATGAATACTTTTTTAGTTTAGTCAACACATGGCTGTAGCAGTCATTCTGTGCTAAGAATTGTAAAAGTTGTATGACATGTAAGAAATTTTGCTTTTTGTGTCACATTCGGCAATACTCAGGGGTTACATCCATAGCATATGGGATGCCAGGAATCGAACCCAGGTCAGCCACATGCAAAGCAAACAAAACATGTAAGATTTTTAACTATTTGAACTGTTTTAACATTTTTAACTACTTGGAAATTCTTTAAGAGGGACACTGTCTTCCTGTTCATCATCGATTTGCTCCGAGCGGGCCCCAGTAACATCTCCATATGTCCTGTCTCATGCTAGTAGAGCCCACGGGCATCTGCTTGCTCCAGGAACATCAAGAGCCTCAATCCATTCTGGAATGAGGTCTATAATTGTTACTGGTATTTGGCATATCAAATACAACATGGGTAGCTTGTCAGGCTCTGCTGAGCAGGTAGCATACTCTTGTAGTCATCTCTAAGTCCAGCATTTATTGATGAACGGCACAGCCATGATAGGCTGGTCTGCTGGGTGGATTTCTGATGAGAGAGAAGTGCGGATGTGGAAAATGGAGGCCCTCATGGATTGGGGGATCGTCTGGCTTGTTGCAAGACTCGGCTGGGGTGGCAGGCCAGGGCTAGAACCCGCCATCCCTCCTGGGTGCCTCGTGAGTGGCTGGGCACAGGAAGAGCAAGTAGCAGCTCTGCCCAATGTCTGTGAGTCACAGACATGGGGCAAGAGGGACACATGTATGTTAAAGCATCACATCATCTTTGTGCTCCACATGTCAGTATATTGTTCTTATAGATCATCTGAAAGTAATTAATGGGGCTGCTATTGTTTTTAGTTTGTCTCATAGGGTTTTTGTATAAATTAGATGATATATTAGAATGTAAAATACCTGGAATAATGCCTAGCATGTGGTAAGTCTTCAACAGATGTTAATTATCATTATTTTTGCTATCATAACTACAATTATTGATCTAATTGTCCTTGCCTTGCAAGACGCCAAACTCCTTGAAAAACAGAACACATATTTATTGCTTGGCACACCAAAGGCACTTCATCATTTTACTGAACAAATATATCCTTTTCCAATGCATTGGAACCCAGTTATTGAAATTTTTTAATTTCATTTAACTTTATTTTTTACATCCATGCAAATGATGGTGCTCACTGATCTTTAAAGGCCAAATAGACTGTAGTGAACTTTACAACTTATTAACTACAGAGCACTTTTAAAAGCACTGAGAAGAATCATGAGAAAGACAACTTATTTAGGGGTATGAGGGACACATATCATTTCATGGTTTACAGTATATATCAAACATACAGAGCTTATAGCTATAAAACCAATAATGCATTTTCTTTATATTTGCATAGCACTTTATAACTTTTAAACACCTTTCACAATCATTGACTATCAGCCTTATAGAATTCCTTTTTATGAGAGTGGAGTTAATAATATTTTAAATATTTGTACGTTAATTATATGAAAATGCTAATATATATCAGTTTATTTTTGCTCTTTACAACTATAGTCACACTAAGGAAGTATAGTGGGTGACTTACATCAGTTGGGGAGCAGAGATGCTGGAGCTTTGAGAAGGGAGTTTTTCACGCCTCTCTGTACTCCTTACTCACCCAGAGCAGCACCCATGGAAAGTTTGGACTGATGACTATCTACTATGAGAATCTACATGGTACAGATCTTAAATCTCACCAGCTCCGTGAGGCAGCTGTCAAACTGCACCTCAGTTCCACTTACTCTGCTCTGAGTGGAAAATAATCTCTGCCATCATATTTCTCAGAAATTCAATCCTAAATTCTACTCAGATTTTCCAGGTTCATTGCCTTCCCTCACAAAAAATATCAACTTCAGGGAAACAAACAGTGAAGAAATACAGTTTGATTAAAGATGATAAGAAACATCTTGCTGATGGTGCAAGCGCAAAAGATCAAGTACGACATCATTGGTCTGACTGAGACGAGGAGGTGTCATTTGCATCATGCTGTATTTGACACCGGAGAAGAATTGTTCCTTGGAACATGCGAGCGAAAGAGGCATCGGTGGCGTTGGTGTCCTTGTCAACACGAATATGGCCGTCAACATTGATTCATTTGAATGCCTAACAAAACGAATAGGACTATTACACTTGAAGAGATGTGGTCCACTCCCAGCAATTTCTATCTTGATTGTCTATGCACCAACATCCACATACAAAGAAGATGGAATTGAGAAATTCTACATGGAATTGGAAGAGTTCTATAAAAATGATCACACCATCTACAAGATCATAGTCGGTGATTTTAATGCCAAGATAGGACCAAGAAGATCTGCTGAAGAACTCCACATCGAGACCCATGGGCTAGAATGGAAAGAACAGGGTGAGAGACTATCTGAGTTCATCATGTCCACCAAGACCATTCATGGAAACTCACAGTTCCAGAAGGCTGAAGCAAAACACTGGACATGGGAATCTCCTGGCAGACAGTTCCACAATGAAATTGACCACATCATCTTCAATCGACGGTTTTGTCTGACCGATATAGCTGTCGTCCCCAAATTCCAAACAGGATCGGACAACCGTCTCCTTTGTGCAAAATTCTACTTCCCGCAATGGGGAGAAGAGGCTGCAAAGTTTAAGAAGAGAACTCCCAGAAGGACCACCAACTGGGAACTCTTTGGCACCATTGCAACAACCCTGGAAGATACCATCATTGACGAGATCGATGAAGAATACAACCGACTGGTTCAGCACCTCCATGATTGTGCAAAGAATGCTGAGAGAGAGAAAGACACAAAAGGACGCTTGTCTTCAGAAACTCTTGAGCCCATTTGCCAACGTGGCAACACACAAACCTCAGGAGACCAAATGCTAACGTCCAAGCTTGCTAAAAGGCGCAGAGAAGAGATAAAAGAAGACCTCAAAGACAGAAGAGCAGAAATACTGGAAGATGCAGCAGAAGCCAGGAAAAGCATTCGCACCACCCGCCTGTTCTTTGCCAACTATAAGACCAAGATGACTGCCTTCCGACGCCCGGATGGATCTATCACATCTTCCAGAAAGGAAATGGAGAAGATTATCTAGGACTTCTACTCAAATATCTTTGATAGTCACATCCACCTGCCCACATACCAAATTCCACAGGATGGATATGTCATTCCCAATGTTCTCCCTTCTGAAATCCGTTATGCCATCTCGTAGGTAAAGAAGGGAACAGCACCAGGCCCAGACAAAGTCAGACCCAAACACCCGAAGAATCTGCCATCAGTACTCATCAATACACTAGCTCAGCTTTTCACACGCTACCTGTCCAAATGCAAGGTGCCCTCCCAATGGAAAACCATCAGGACAGTTCTACTGTTCAAAAGGGAGACATTCACGACATCGGGCAACTATCGTCCCATCTGCCTGTTGTCCGTCATCTACAAGCTGTTTACAGGAGTCATCCTGAATAGGATTAGTAGAACACTAGATGAAGGACAACCATGCAAGCAAGCAGGCTTCCAGAACGGATTCAGCACAATCGTCCATATCCACACACTAACCAAGCTCATTGAGGTTTGTAGGGAGTACAAAATGCTGTTCTGTCTCACGTTCATTGATTTACAGAAAGCCTTTGATTCTGTGATGACTGAAGCAGTCATCGAAGCCCCTAGCCGAACATGGTGTTCAAACCCAATACATCAAGATCCTTCGTGAGCTGTATTACAGATTCACCACCAGGATCTTACCATTCTACAAAGAAGTGATCATTAATGTGAAAACAAGGGGTTCGACAGGGTGATACCATTTCACCAAAACTCTTCAGCGCCACCCTCAAGAACATCATGCAACAATTAGAATGGGAAGGAATGGGAGTGAAGATAGATGGTCGGTAACTACACCATCTCAAGCTTCGCTGATGACATCGTTCTAATAACACCAAACATTAGCCAAGCAGCACAAATGCTGGCTGACTTCGACCGAGGATGTGGAAAGATAGGTCTACAGCTGAATATAAAGAAAACCATGTTAATGAAGAATGAACTAGTCCCAGAGGCCCCATTCACTCTCAATGGAACAAACATCTCTGAATGCAGCAGTTATGTGTACCTAGGTCGAGAAATCAACATGATGAACGACTTAAAACCTGAGCTGCGCAGGAGGAAGAGAGAGCGGCATGGAATGCCTTCAAAGGCATGGAAGAAATAGCTACAAGGACAAAGAACCTCCAGCTCCGGGCACATCTCTTTGATTCCACCATTCTCCCTGCATTACCATATGCCTCAGAGACCTGGGCCCTATGAAAGCAGGATGAGAATGCTATTCGCGTCTCCCAGAGAGTAATCGGAAGAGCTATGCTTGGAATATCATGCCTCACTCAAGTGAGAGAAGGAATCCAGAGTTCTGACCTCTGTCGCTATTCCAGAATCAGGGATGCTGTCTCGTTTGCCAAGGCATTGAAAATCAGATGGGCTGGACATGTAATGTGATTTGGAGACAACTGCTCGACTAGAGCCATTACCGACTGGATCCCATGGGATGTCAAAAGATTACGTGGCCGTCCACCTACAAGATGGTCAGACTTCCTTGTCAAGACCCTAAAGGAACGGTTTGAGGCTCTTCATATTCCTGAATCAACCAGATGCCATTGGGCTACATTGGCATGTGATAGGGTCCAATGGAAATGTTACTGGCGCCTGCTCGAGCAAATCAATGAATAATGGGATTCAAGTGATCAAGTGAAGAAACAAAAGAGAAAGTCATGTTTTCTTTTTTTTGTTTGTTTTTTTTTTTTGCTTGTTTTTTGGGTCACACCTGGCAATGCTAGGGGTTACTCCTGACTCTGCACTCAGAAATTACACCTGATGGTTCTCAGGGGATCATATGGGATGCTGGGGCTTGAACCCAGGTCAGTCGCATGCAAAACAAATGCCCTACCCATTGTGCTGTTGCTCCATTTTTTAGAAATTCGTGTTTTCAAGAGAGAATGAAAGTTTGTGAAGAGGAGAGATTGCTCAGAGTACACATCTCTGGTGAAAATGCCCTCCAACTCTCCCACCAGATCAGGGAGGTGCTCATTTGTTTTTTCAAAGTTAGTTGTATAGGTTTCCTTTCTGACTGCACCCGTGTCAAACTATGGCATTGTCAAGAAGAGGAGCTTGAAACTTGTGGTGGCTCACCTTTATATCCTTATCACAACTCTTTGTTCCTGTTGAAATTTTTCTCCAGAGTGGGCCCCAAGTTCTCTGGCTTTTTCTTACACCAGTTGGTGTCTTATCAGACCCTAGTTCCGATGTGCACAAATTGGAATGAGGAGGATGAGTCATGTATTCTGCTACCCTGAACCTGTAGCAACATAACTTCTTTATATTTTATTTGGTTTTATACTTTCCCAAAATTGTTGCCAGCCCTATCTCTCCCCCCTATCCCCAATATGCTTGTTTCCTTCTGCAGAAAGGAAGGGTTATTTTCTCCTCACCTTCACTGCTACACACCTACTCTAAGCATCATGAAATTACATAGAATACTGCAGTGACTTCCTATTTCTTCTCCTGCTTTCTTTCAGGCCTCTTTAAAGTTCCAACTGCATATTGTAGTAACTGATCAAAATGAATAAAACATACAACGTTGAATGTATGATAAAATGCCAACAAGAGACTTCTTTCTTAGAAGCAGTGAATGCCTTTTTTTTTTTAATTTAGACTAGCATTCATTGCAATGTCTTGCAAGGTCTGACGTAATCTAGCCCTGGGCTTCTCAAGTTTCCTCTTATATACCTTCTTCCCTACTCTTAATATTGGCTTGTCTTTCTGCTTCTTTTTGCCCCTCAAGCAGAGTAAGTTTAGGAATATGCAGTAGCTTTGACATCTACGTGGAAAGAGTTACTCTAAAATTTTTACTTGCCAGACTGTTTTAAAACACAAGAGTTTAGCTCAGATGTCACCCACTCAGGGAAATCTCTATTTGCACAATCTAAAGTAGCCCACTCTACTCCATTATTTCAGAGAACAGAGCCCTCATACTACATTCTCAGCAAATATTTTTATTTTCCTTTATACATACAAATAAAAATAGCTCAGATTGATGAGGTGATTTGGCCAAACATTTAAAAGGTGTGCTGTGTACATCTGTCTCATGAAAAAGGACTTTTTTTATACACGCTTTGTGCTTTCTGGTAAGTTAGGTTCAGTTGTCTAAAATATCTGAAAAAAAATGTTCAGTGCAACTATTCGATCATGCACATTTATTTTTCTCATTTTGGAGATTTGTTTCAAAACAGACTAAAGATATTAGTGTTCACACTTGAAGTGTTCCCATCAGAAAAGTTATATTTTTCCTGTTTCTTGACCCATGCCAGTGGTTCTTAGGGCTTATTCCTGGCTCTGTGCTCAGGGATCACTCCTAGTGGGGCTTGGGTAATATGTGGGGTCCTGGGGGTTAAACCTTGGACAGTGGTGTGCAAGGCAGACCTACAGACTGAACTATCGCTCCAGGCCTCGTCATTATAAACTCTTTGATTACATCCACAAGTCCCTGAAAATGTTGTGTTAAAAATATCTTCTGGTATGTAATAGTAATACAATATAATTAATTCATACAAAGACTCAGATAACAGGTATGCCTGATCTAGAGACTCAGACACACTGGGCAGAGCTGCTACCAATTCTCCCTGTGCTCAGTTAATCATGAGGTGCCCAGGAGGGAAGGCATATACCAGCCCTGACCCGCCATCCTAATAGAGCCTCACAAGAAGTCAGAGGAACCCCCAAACCATGAGAGCAGTCATTTTCAACATCCGGACTCCACAACTCATCAGAACTCCACCCAAGAGAAAAGCCGATTTCTCCTATTGCAGTGATCTGCCCTTTGTGAAAAGATTTTTAAATATTGTAATCAATGTCAATAGATATACATTTGTAAATATAATTTTCAAAACAAAATATCACTTGATCACTTGACATCCTGTTATTCGTAGATTTACTTGAGCAGGTGCCAGTAACATTTCCATTTGATCCTATCACATGCCAGTGTTCAGAGTCCGGAAATAAACATTGTTATTACTGGGTTTGACATATTGAATAAGCATTGGACAGCTTGCCAGGCTCTGTCATGCAGGTAGTATACTCTCAGTAGCTTGCCTGGCTCTCCAAGAGGGGTAGGTAAAACAAAATATAACTGAATTATATCAAATTATTTTAGAGTATACAACATACTGATTTCATACTTGTCTGTACTAGAAAAATAGTAATAAGTCAACTTCATACCAGTTAGAGTGACATTTTTCTCTTGTAATAAATACTTAAAATTTTTGATCAACTTTCAAGTATGTAATATAGCATTATTAATAACACTACTAATATATACATTATATATGCATAACATATTCATCTTATAAATGAAGGATTATAATGTTTGATATAAATTGGCCGGCCCCATGTGGAAGCAACCCATGGAGCTGACCTCCCGGTAAGGGCGCTCGGCCAGCCCCTGGCCGAGTCCAACATTGTTCCAAGGGTTTGCTCTCATGAGCGTGGGAGAGACCACACTGGCCAAACTCGGAGTGGAGTTTTGGGCCCTGCCCTTTCCTCTGCCTCCATGCCAGTTGCCCCGGAAGAGAGAGACCCACCCACGCCAGACTCAACTAATTTGAAACCCCGAAGTCATCCAGACCCATCCACTTCAGACCCACTGTGCTGCTCAGCCGGCCCCATGTGGAAGCAACCTATGGAGCTGACCTCCCGGTAAGGGCTCCGGCCAGCCCCTGGCCGAGTTCAACATTGCTCCTAGGGTTTGCTCTCATGAGCGGGGAGAGACCATGCTGGCGGATTCAGAGTGGAGTTTTGGGCCCTGCCCTTTCCTCCGCCTCCATGCCAGTTGCCCCGGAAGAGAGAGACCCACCTATGCCAGACTCAACTAATTTGCAACCCGGGAAGACATCCAGACCCAACCACTTCAGACCCACAGCTGTGCTGCTCGGCCAACCCCATATGGAAGCAACCCATGGAGCTGACCTCCTGGTAAGGGACTTGGCCAGCCCCTGGCTGAGTCCTACATTACTCCAAGGGTTTGCTCTAATGAGCGGGCAGAGACCATACTGGCCGGACTCAGAGTGGAGTTTTGGGCCTTGCCCTTTCCTCCACCTCCATGCCAGTTGTCCAGGAAGAGAGACCCCTACCCACGCCAGACTCAGCTAATTTGCAACCCCGGAAGACATCCAGAGCCATCCACTTCAGACCCACAGCTGTGCTGCTCGGCCGGCCCCATGTGGAAGCAACCCAAGGAGCTGACCTCCTGGTAAGGGGCTCGGCCATCCCCTGACCGAGTCCAACATTGTTCCAAGGGTTTGCTTTCATGAGCGGGAGAGACCATGCTGGCCAGACTCTCAGTGGAGTTTTGGGCCCTTCCCTTTCCTCTGCCTCCATGCCATTTGCCCCAGAAGAGAAAGACCCACTCGTGCCAGATCCACAGGTCCTTTGGTGTGCGGCAGCAAAGTGTCCATGCAATATTTTTATAGGTTACTGATTTTAGCATAAAGTTCTTCCCAAGGTCTTTCACATTTATACATAGTAAACAGTTCTAGACAGGTTTTAACTGATACCAGTAAGCCTAGCAAGAAGCCATATCAAACCACACATCATGCAGTTAGTCATTCTCAACATCCGATCCATCCAAGAGAAAACATGATCTTCCCCCTTTAAGTTTCATCTGTAAATGCTCTAGTTGATACCCTTCTACTGAGACTGTACCACCTACGCGGTAATGCCTGGCAAGCTACCTGTGTTTTATTTACTTGTTATGCCAAAAACTAGTAACACTTATGGACCTCAGTTCCATGACCTGAAGAGTGGTTTCGGGCTCCTCCTGTCCCTATAGCAAGTAGATGCCCTTGGGGTTGCACTTGCTTGTGACAGGACTAATGGAGATGTTACTAGTGTCCACTCGAGCAAATCGATGAACAATGGGAAGACAGTGATACAGTGATACAGTGATAAATCTTTATACATATTTTTCTCTACATTTTCACCTCCATCTGTACTAAGCTAGCTTTTGTTGTTCTTACTATTCTCTGATTGGTTTATTTAACATTTAATACATAAATAAGATACAATTTAAATTTAACTGAACTCTAATATTTTTGCACAATGACAAAAAATCACCTAAGGCTGCATTTATTACAAATTCTTATCACTAGATAACTGTATACTACAAGTTTTGGGTATTTTGTTTTTGTTTATTTTGACACCACACCCAACTCCTGGCTCTGCAATCAGGAATTACTCAGGGCGGAGCTTGGGGGACCATATAGAATGCTGGGGATCGAACCCAAGTTGGCCGCTGCAAGACAAACGCCCTACCCACTGTACTATATTGTTCTGTGCTCAGAGATCACTTCTAGCAGGCTTGGGGGGACCTTGTGAGGCACAGGAAATTAAACCTGGGTCAGCTGCATACAAGGCAAATGACTTACAGTCTGTAATATCTCTCATGTCCATTTATCACAAATTTCAATCCACCAATACATTGTGAACATATGGATCTTTCAAATATATTGCTGCTATAAGTTATACTATAATAATGTTGTGGGCCTGCCTCACTGAAAATAGTGATTTTTGTTTTCTCTGGAAAAATACCACTAAGTGATTTCCTGGATCATTTGGTAGTTCTACTGTACCCTTTTGAGACTCACATACTATTTCCATAGCGGCTGTACCAACCACCAACAATGCAGAAAAGCTGACTTTTCTTTTTGATCTTTATAATACTTACTATTCCTTGTCCATTTTATATCATCTGGTAGGTCCAAAGTACTATTTCTTTGTAGCTTTAAATGGGATTTCTTTGACTAGTTATATTGAAAATCTTTCCACATACCTTTTGAACATCTGTATATCATCTACTTCAATGCCTATTTAAGAGGTGAGGTTGTAGCTCAGCAATACAGCTCTTACCTTGATTACATGAGGATCTTGTTTCAATCTCTATAAGTTCACACACAGATACATAAATATACAGTCATTTAAATTCTTTGTCTATTTTTAATTTAGCATGAAAAATGATAAATTATTTGTCTATTTTCATTTATCATGAAAAATGAACTAGTTCCAGAGGCCCCATTCACTCTCAATGGAACAAACATCTCTGAATGCAGCAGTTATGTGTACCTAGGTCGAGAAGTCAACATGATGAATGACCTAAAACCTGAGCTGCGCAGGAGGAAGAGAGCAGCATGGACTGCCTTCAAAAGCATCGAAGAAATAGCGAAAAAGACAAAGAACCTCTGGCTCCGGGCTCAACTCTTCTACTCCACTGTTCTCCCTGCATTAACATACGCCTCAGAAACCTGGGCCCTACGAAAGCAGGATGAGAAAGCTATTCACGTTTTCCAAAGAGGAATCGAGAGAGCTATGCTTGGAATATCACACCTCACTCAAGTGAGAGAGGAATCCTGAGTTCCGATCTCCATCGCTGTTCCAGAGTCAGGGACGCTGTCTCATTTACCAAGGCATCGAAGACCTGATGGGCTGGACATGTAATGCAATTTTGAGACGACCGCTGGACTAGAGTTGTTATCAACTGGATCCCACGAGATGTCAAAAGATCACTTGGCCGCCCACCTACAAGATGGTCAGACTTCTTCGTCAAGACCCTGAATGAACGGTTTGAGGCTCTTCATATTCCTGAAACAAGCAGATGCTATTGGGCTACACTGGCATGTGATAGGGTCAAATGGAAATGTGCACCCGCTCAAGGAAATTGATGAACAACGGGATGTCTAGTGATCTAGTGATCTAGTCTATTTTTAAATTGGATGGATTTCTTTTTTACTTTTGATTTATATGCACTAGATATTTTTTTATTTTATTGAAGGGTGCATTATCTGGTTTGTGCACTATAAACCATAAAGTATTATTTGAATTATTTTTATTTTATTGACTTGATAAATATTCTGGGGTCAAAGGCATAAGTCGTTTTTGTGTAAGGTTCCATTTTGATCCCCAGCAGTGTATAGCCCCAACAATCATGTTGTATAACCTGGGAGACCCTGAATGTTGCTGGGTTCAGTTTTGGTGACACCCAGTGCTGCATTGTTGTGCCTAAGAATTGAGCTGTCTGGACAAGTTTTCTGAAAATCATCCGTAGTGCCTCCTGAGAAATGTTATACTTCTGGACTTATCCTTATATTAAATGATATAAAATAATCCATAATTTAATGCAATAGTATGCTAAATTTAATTCATTGTTTTACTGAAATTTTTTACTATGTCTTCTATAAAAATCTTCATTATTAGTTCTGATGGCAGAATAGATTTCTCAATGGGTAGTGCTATCTTTTATCATGTTTTCCCTGGATTTCAAAATAATTAAAAATCAAAATAGCATTCATTCCATCTTTTATAAAGGAAACTACATATTTTACATAATCTCTACTGTTATATTGTTTCGTTAGACAGACAGAAATAAAATTGTATTTCCATATACTCCAATTTAGAAATATAAGTTTATTTCTATATTCGCTGTGCACATTTGCAAGATGAGGTCATGGTGATAAGCAAGAGCCCCCAAGATGGCAATTTTATTTCCTCCTAGTTGTGTCTCTCTGAGTGGCATCCAACATGCAAAATTCAAGGTGCAACTTGTCTTTACAACTCCCCTATTTTGTGTGGTTGTAATTGTATTCCAAGAAACAAATTGAGAGTTTTATAAATACTGAACTTGGCCTGAGAAAATCCACAATGATCTGAGGTTCCTTTTTGAAAACAATGACTTAAGTTAGAAAACTGAAATGCCAGTATATATTTATTTCTATAGATTATTGTGCTGGTTCAATTGTATCTCTGCATACTAAATTTAAATAGTATATGTGTATATATTTGGTATTGTTTATGTTTTAGGACAAGTTTGTATGTGGTATGCTTTATTCCATTTGCATATGCATCTCACCTATTCTCTATTCATCTGTTCATCAAAGGGCATTTTGGTATATTCCATACCTTGGTGATTATAAATAGTGAAGCAATTATATGGGGAAGCACCTTTTAAAGTTAGCAATTCTGTGTACTTTAGGTAAGCATACAAAACATAACAGAATTATATATAGGTATAATAGAATGCTATACATAGGTAAAATAGAATGCTAAACCATTATTCTTTAAAGATGAGCACTTGCAATTTGAAGTAATATGGAATTTTTTTTCTAAGTGAAATATGTGAGGTGAAGTTAAAGATCCAATTTTTTTTGCTTAATAATCAGAGTAAGAGTCATTGTCAAACAAATGAATAGTCCAGCTTAGTATTAGATGATATAATGCTATAAACTATTTTCTTAAAAAAAGAAAAAAACATTTTTAATCCTTAACAAAACTTGGCTAACCAAACCTAACAACATGCCAAAAATTAATAGACCAGGATCATGTGGGATTCATCTCATGGATGTAGTGATGGTTCAACATACACAAACCAATTAACATAATATACCACGTTAGTAAAGGAAAGATGAAAAGCATAATATCATACCAATCAATATGGAGAAAGCCTTGACAAGATCAAATTTCACTTCTTGACAAAAGGCCTCAACAAAATGAAGGTAGAGGCACATTTGTCAAGATAAGAACGACCATCTATAACAAGCCCACGGCCAGATTCATCCTTAAAGGTGAAAAACTGAAAGAATTCTCTCTGAGATCAGGTAGAGGCCAAGGATATTGACTCCCTCCACATCTATTATACATAATTTTGGAAATCTTGGCTATTGCAATCAGGCAAGAAAAACAAATCAAAATATAAAAGAATTCAAATTAGCACTATTTGCAGTTGCACATGATGAGAACATAGAAGATCCTAAATAATCTACAGAAAAGGCTCCAAGAAACAGTAAATGATAGCAAAATAGCTGGCTACAAAGTCAATGTATAAAAATTGGTCATATATAAAGAATGAATTTTTATATAAAGAATAGACATAGAAGAAAGTGAGGCTGAACTTTTTTTTATATGCCAATGGTCTAAGGCTCTTCATGTTTCCGGAGCGAGCAGATGTCCTTGGGCTACTGATGCCGCTCAATGAACAACGGGAAGACAAGTGATACAGTGATTAGTCATCTGCCTGCCTTCCTCTGAAAACTGTCTATTCATTTCCTCTGTTCATTTTTTTGATTTGCTCAAGTGGGCGCCAGTAACATCTCCATTCACTGGGAATGAGGTCTATTATTGTTACTGTTTTGGGCATACCAAATACACCATGGGTGGCTTGCCAGGCTCTGCCATGGCTCTGGGTTCATCCCAGGGGCCCAGTCTTTTTCTATGCCATGCCATCAACAATTTTTGATAGGGTTTTTAAACTTTTGTTAATCTTTGGATATCAAACTGTGATCTGAGAATTTGAATACACATGTTTTTTTTTCCTATTCAGTCTGCATCCTTCAATCTTAGTTCATGTTTCTTTTGCCATGTAGAAGCGCTTTAATTTTGCATAGTCTCATTTGTTTACTTTTTATTTTATTATACCACTGTGAGCTATACAATTACAAAGATTTCATGTTTTGGTTTCAGTCATACAGTCTTCCAGCACCCATCCCTCCACCAGTGCCCATTTCCCACCACCAGTGTTCCTCATTCCCTCCCCGCTTCCAAGCCTGCCTCAGTGGCAGGTTATCTCTTTTCTCTCTTTCTCTTTCAATCTCTCTTTCTCTCTTCCTTCTCTTAGACATTGTGGATTGTAATACATATATTTAGAGGTTATCACGTGTATCTTTTTTGCCCGTATTTAATGTTCAGTTCTAGGTTGGTATTAGCACTTTCGACAATTATTAGCACACTGTTCCTTCTCTGTCTTACCTAGCCTCTGACTTCCACATGTTTGTGGTAATTTCCACCTTTGACAAGACCTCCTGATACATGATTTGCCTGACCTTGGATATTAGTATCATAATGTTTATATTTATACATATTATATATACACATATATAAATATATACATTATATATTTATGTCATGCAAATAAATGCAGTCATTCTATATCTGTCTTTTTTCCTTCTGGCTGATTTCACTCAACATGATCCTCTTCATGTCCATCCATTTATAGGCATTTGTTGACTTTTCCAGTTGTATCAGATCATGGAAGATGCTTCTGAGGTCAAAATCTTGCAGTGTTCTGTCTATAGACTCCCTTTGATTCTGGGACCTAGTGATCATGAGTGCACTCTAGTAGTCTACAACTGGTAATACTTAGAGGATTCCAGGGACATGCAATGTTGGGGATAGAACAAGAACTGGGCACATATGCAAATCATGTTACCTAACCCCCTAAAATCACAATTCTTTCATAAATTAGGAAAATGATATCACAATATATTTTACCCAGCATTAATCCTATCTGGAAAGAACTCGGGTTTATTTGTTTATTTTTTTTCAGAAGTAACAATAGTTACATTAACTAGAAATCAGTTGTTAGGTATTTATTTTCACTGGTGGGGCCACATCTGGCTTACTCCTGTCTCTGCATTCAGGGATCACTCCTGGTGGCTCGCAGACTATATGGAGTTATGCGGGTTTGCCAATCCTAAAAATCTGCCAAACCAAATTTAGCTGCATGCATGACAAACGCTTTAACCTCTGTTCCAGCCCCAGTTAAGTGGTAATTTAAAATGTGATCCCTATTATCATATTAAAAGCTGAAGTATGATTGTATATCCATCTATGTATGCTTAATAACACCCCCTTAGGCCGGAGCGACAGCCCAACGGGTAGAGCGTTTGTCTTTGCACGCGGCCGGCCCATGCCGGCCTGGATTCAATCCCCGGCATCCCATATGGTTCCCTGATTACTGCCAGGAGTAATTCCTGAGTGCAGAGTAGGAGTAACCCCTGAGCATTGCCGGGTGTGACCCAAAAAAGCAAAAAAAAACAAAAACCCTTTTTACAGAGGAGTATACAAACACTGTCCACCACTGCCACAAATTATGCAGTCAAGTTTCCAACATTTGGGGAAATCACAAGGATCTACAAATCAGCTGCATAATCGATAAGCCCTCACCGTGGGAAAACCACCTTTGTGACATGGTATCTCCCTGCAGGGTAATTATTAATAACATTGTCCAGTACTCTCCACTTATTTTTCTCCCTTTATTCCAGCACCTGCACAAACATATACACATTCACAATAAAGGCAAAAATCATGTTTGTCTGAAAATATAATCTGCAAAAAATTTTCATATATCTGTATTGTGATTTCTGACTCAAGCAAAATAGGGTGTCTGTTGCTTCCTCAATTCAGGTTTCAGGACATTAAACATACAACATAAAAATACCAAGATTTTACATATGAACTGACACTAGAAATGTGGGATCCATTTCAAATATAACACTGCTTTACAGCATTTTAAATAAATCACTGTCTTTAACTTTATTGTCTATGGAAAAGCCCTCCATCCACATTTTTAGATGATTTATTTCATTATTTTCCACTTCGTCTCCAAGATTTATTATATAATAGCAGGATCAACTGGCATCCATCAGGGAAGAATTGATTCCAAAATGTTTGAATTCTAGATGGAAATATGCACAATAAAAATTTACTTAAAAATCCCAACAATATAAATTAAGGGAGAAGAAGACCATCTTAAGTTCTTAGATTTTTTCAGGATTTTTTTTTAATTTTAACTGGAGTGAAATGATCTCATTAATCATTGAATCAAGACAGAGGGTAGGGAGTGAGTTAACGGGACCCCTCCTGCAATAAAAACCTGAAGTTTATCCTGGCTTAGTGATTTAGTCTTAATAAGTCAGTTACTTTCGGATTTCCTGTGCTAGTCTTTGAGGTCTTTCTGTTCTTATGGCATTGTATTCCTCTAATCATTTTCACTGATTTCCTTTCTTGCAAAATTAACGTTCTGTATTTAAGTATCCCCTTAATGCTCTTCTCTCCTGTTCTTAGCTGCAGCCCACCTGGGGAGTCTAAAATAACACACACCATATTAATGCTTCTCTGCTGAGATTTTGATAACCGACACCTGTGCAGTCTAAGTAGCTCTTGACTTATTTCTTTCAGAATGTGTTAATAATTGTGGCCACATTTATTTTCTTCCAGATGTGAATTAAAAATGCCACAAGGGCTTATTTCAGTGAAAGCTTGGAAGTGGATTAAGCTGCTCTCTCTCTCTACTCCCCAGTACCATTTTACCATCTTTCAAGTTCAGCACAGAGCTTGTCCATCAATCTGAGCTGCTGGGCATCCCATGAGCAAACCCACGGTGTCAGGATTCACTGCACACATTTGAGATTCATCCCCCATAACTGCTTGCATCAATAAACAGAAAACTTAAATAAAGCCACCATCATATGCAAATACAATAGTGTTAATTTGACTCAAGATTTGAACTGTTCCCTTAACTAGGTGTCATGATATAATAAGGCTGGTCTGAAATCTACTATGCCTTTTTCATTCTTTAGAAGCATTTTTTTAAATCAACATTTTTAGCCTTTCCACATTTCTCTATCCTAGGTTAATATTTAAATTAGGTAGTCAATTTAGGGAGCATCAGAGTTGTCATTAAAATGTTATTCTCTGGGTTTGCAGAATCTCTTTGATGTGATACAGCCTTAACCAATGTGGCTTGCTCAACATTAAACACTCTTTTAAAGGATATTTTATTTTATTTCTTGGTAGCATTTTTCTATCCACCTGAGAGCAGATCTCATTTTACAGGTTAATTCACAGCCAGAGTCTCTGTTGATTTTGAAAGTTCATAAGAAATCCAGAGAAACAGCTGGTTAATTAAATCAGGATGCTTTCATTTTAGAAGTGATTATCAGCTACAAGAACTGCCTTACACCTTCAAAAAACACATACACACACACACTTAAAGCAACAATTAAAAAGAAATTAAAGAGAATGAATTGTTCTCTTTTTTGAAGGCCAGTGGTCCTTTATATTCGCAAAGAAAATGAAGAAATGAAGGAAAAATAGAACTAGGGTCCAGATAAATTCTATCATTTGCTCAAAAAAAATTAAGAACTCTGTTGTATTCATTCTGTATGTATGAGAAAAGGGAATGCATGGCTGTATATTTCTACAGGCTTCCTTATGAGAACATAGAAAGTTTTATAATTTTATTTCATTTTTCCCGAAGAACAGTTCTGAGTTCTATGAAGGAACTCTTTGTTCTTGCTAAAACAACTGATTTTTAGAAACTTCATCAATGTTTGTATTTAATGCTAACATATTTTAGGTTCTCTGAAGAACAACCATGAAAAGATACTACTTGCCCCATAAAAGAAGAGAATCCTCTATAAAGATTATCACTTAAGTCTGCAAAAGAGGTAAGTTCAAATCAATTTCACGAGATTTTTTTTAATGACAATCATAGGATAAATAGTGAATAGAGATTGATTAACTTTTTATGATACTTTGTCCTGTTAAAATATTTGAACTCTCTACCTACTATCCTGAAAAACTGGTCATCATTCCTAACAGTCACCTGTTAGAAATTACTGGATAGGACAACTTTATCACTGAAACTCTATTATCCAGCCTTGCCTCTTTTCTCCAGTCCTAAATGTATTATAGCAAATCTATAAAGTTTCCAAGTGACATCGTGTACCATGTTGACTTTGGATGAAATGCAATTATGAATTGTCACTTGTTTTCCCTGTATCACTGTATCACTGTCCTCCCGTTCATCATCGATTTGTTCAAGCGGGCACCAGTAACATCTCCATATGTCCTGTCTCATGCAAGTAGAGCCCAAGGGCACCTGCTTGCTCCAGGAACATAAAGAGCCTCAAACCATTCCATCAAGTTATTTGAATGAGTTTTATAATTGTTACTGGTATTTGGCATAACAAATATGACACGGGTAGCTTGCCAGGCTCTGCCGTGTGGGTAGTATATTCTTGTAGTCATCTCTAAATCCAGCATTTATTGATGAACCACGTGGCCAAAATTCGGCTGCGTGAGGTGGGCTGTGATAGGCTGGTCTGCTGGGTGGAGTTTGAACGAGGGGGAAGTCCGATGTGCAAAATGGAGGCCTTCATGGAGTGGGGGTTATCTGGCTTGTTGCAAGGCTCTACTGTGTGGTGGGCCAGGACTAGAACACACCATCCCTGCCGGGCGCCTCGTGAGCGGCTGGACACAGGGAGAGGCAGTAGCAGCTCTGCCCCATGTCTGTGATTTTCTGGATCAGCATACCTGAGCCAGATTTAAAAGGATTGTTGCAGGGTGGATCTTGATGAGCCGGGCTGTGATAGGCTGGTCTGCTGGGTGGAGATCTGACAAGAGGGAAGTTCGGATGTGGAAAATGGAGGCCCTCATGGAGTGGGGGTCGTCTGACTTGTTGCAAGGCTCTGCTGGGGTGGAGGGCCACGGATAGAACCCGCCATCCCTCCTGGGCACCTCGTGAGGGGCTGGGCACAGGGAGATCCAGTAGGAGCTCTACCCCATGTCTTTGAGTCTCTGGATCAGCATACCTGAGCCAGATTTAAAAAAGGTCTGCTGCAGGGTGGATCTCCTGGCAGTGCTCTGGGGACCATATGGGATGCCGGGATCGAACCCGGGTTGGCTGCATGCAACACAGATGCCCTACCCGCTGTGCTATCACTACGGCCCCTCTGTTTTTTTTGTTAGTAGCTTATTCTGTGAGGAACAGAAGCTTTTCCTTCCGTAGTGATAATTTATGCTGATCCAGAGACTCAGAGACATGGGGCAGAGCTGCTTCTGGCTCTCCCTGTGCCCAGGCACTCAAGAGGTACCCAGGAGGGATGGCGTGTTCTAACCCTGGCCCGCAAACCAAGCAGAGCCATGCAACAAGCCAGATGACCCCCACTGCATGAGGGCCTCCATTTTCCTCATTCAAACTTTCCTCTTGTCAGAACTCAACCCAGCAGACCAGCCTATCACAGCCCAGCTCATTGAGATCCACCCTGCAGCGGACCTTTTTTTTAAATTTTAATGTAGTTTAAAACAGTATCTCAAAGAGTATCAATTTAGCATTAATCACCATAAGGAACCAGTGAGATCTTTTCCTCCTTCATTCCATATGTAGCTTTCAGATTCAGTGTGTATTTTATTATTTTTTTAATTTTTTTAAATATATTTTATTAAATAACCATGAGATAAACAATTACGAAAATTTCATGTTTGGGTTTTGGCCAGACAGTGTTCCAAGGTACTCTTAGTTTTTGCATTTACTGATGCACCTCATGTCCACATAGGGGCCGTGCACAATTGGGAGAACCAGTAGCAGCTCCATCTATGTCTGTGAAATAGGCGTCTTTCTAGTGTGGGGTTCTGATGAGCTGGGCTTGAGATTTGCTTCTCTCTTGGGTGGAGTTTTGATGAGCTTGTGATATCAGGACGTTGAAAATGGCTGCCATCATGGTGTGGGACTTCCTCTGGCTTCTTCCGAGGCTCTATTGGAATGGGGTCAGGGTCTTAACCTGCACTCTCTCCTTGATGTTTCATGATCAGCCAAGCACAGGGAAAGCTAGAATTAAAAGAATTAGAAGAATTAGGAGAAATAGAATTAGCACATGAAAAATATGTTCATCATCACTCCTTATTATGAAAATGCTAGACTCAACAAAATGAATCATCCCATTATAATTAGGAGAATGGTGATTTTCCAAAAGACACAATAACACTAAATAATAGAGATGGAGAGAAAAGGGACTTCTGGTTTTAACATGAATTATTATAGACTTTATGGATAACAATGTGAAGATTATTTTAAGATTGTTATTTTAAGATTGTTTATTTTAAGATTGTGAATTTTAATGCAGAAGGAATTAAGCATTAAAATCTCAAATGATTGGGCCTGGAGCAATAGCACAGTGGGAAAGGTGTTTGCCTTGCATGAGTCTGACCCAGGTTCAATCTCCAACATCCCCTATGGTCCTCTGAATACTAACAGGAGTAATTCCTCAGTAGAGCCAGTAGTACCCTGAGTCTCAAAAGTCATGACTCAAAGAGCAAAAAAAAAAAATTCAAATAATCTAGTTATTTCACGTCTGTGTGTATACTTCAAAAATACAAAACTTCTATTTGAAAAGAAACATACATTCCCATACCTATTACAATGTAATTTATAATAATCAGTTGTATCATTTGTATCATTTTTCTTCCCAGTTTTCATCATTATGCTCGACTGGGCAACTATAACATCTCCCTTCATCCCTGTAACGTGCTAGTGTAGCCCAAGGGCATCTGCTCACTCCCAGGAACACGAAGAGCCTCAAATCATTCATTCAGGTCATGGGAATGAGATCTATTATTGTTACTGTTTTTGGCATATCATATATGACATGGGTAGCTTGCCAGGCTCTGCAAGTCAACTTATAGCCAAGATCTGGAAACAGTCTAAGCAATCATCAACTAATGAATTGATAGAGACATGCAGTATGTACATACATGTATAAATATAACAATATATGTGTATACATAACATCTGCACACAATGGAATACTGTTGTGCTATAACAAATGACAGCTCAACTTTTACTGTGATATGAATGGATAAAAATTATAATGCTTATTTAAGCTAGAGGTAAAATGAACGCCTTATGATTTCACACATATATTGTTGGAGGACATGTTTAGCTAATCTGGGAGTTTTGTTGTTTTGCTCACTCCCAGCTTAATCTTATTTAAGCCAAGGTTCATTCTAATGAGATCTCTCTTCTATGTAAACACTGCTAGAGGGTGTGGCAGTTACAGAAGTCACCTTGATTGAATAACTTCTGACTTATACATCTACTAAGACTTCTATGTTTTCTAGATTGGGCACAGCTCCTCTTTATACCCACTGCACCCAACGTGGGACAGTTAGAATTTACCAGGAGACTACCACCCTGGCTACGCTGAGACTAAAGGAAGACTATAGGAAGGATCATACTAGTTTGCTCTAAGCAGGCGAGTATGATCCTTTCAGTACATGAGAACAAGATACTCAGAATCACCCCTGGTGCAGATAATAAGGACCTTGTGGGTACCATCTAGATTACATGAAGCTCATGAAGTTAAGATGTATTACTTTATATCAGCCCCTCTCTCTCCAGTGTTTTACATAAGAGATAATCTCGGGATTAGTCCTTGGTGTAACCTTTGTTTATACCTACAATAGGGTGTGGCACTACACTCTGTTTAGGGTTCTTTGTTGGCATGACAACCTCCCGATTGGATTACTTTGGTGTATATAAGGGGGCTGACTTGAGGCCCCTTCACCTTTTGGAACCTTTGGCCTTTTTACCTTTTGCCTTTTGGTTCCTCAGCCTTCAGCTTTTGGCTCCTGCGGCTTTTGGCTTTTGGCTTTGGCCTTTTGCTCTTTGGCCTTTTGCTCCATCTTCTAGTGCTGTGGAAGAGCTTTTGTACTATTAAAAGCCATTTTTGGAACTGCACCGGACTCGTGAGTTTTCATCTGTTCTCCCGGCGTCCTCGGAGGTAGAAGACAACCTCTGTCCTGACACTGTCGGGGACCCCGGCGTTCCCCGACATTTGGCGTCCCTGGGTGGGCACGACGGACATCGTCTGGCCTAATCATCATCGGACAGAGATCATCTGCGTCCGAACCGTGAGTGAAATGATGGATTTCTCGTGGTATAGATATGTTGTACCTTTTATTGGGTCAGAATCATACATAGCCCAGTCAATGAAGTTCCTTTCTGAGAACTACTCAATCTTTTCACAAATCATCTGGGTCCTTGCTATTTTTAAACTGTACCTTTGTGTAAGGACAATGTTTAATAGAGAGAGGGAAGAAAGTAATAGTTTGAATGCAATCTTTAGGGACGAGGTTTACTCAGCGATTAAAGAAATAAGTGAGAATCATAAAACTACAGGTAAACTGGTCTTAAAGCTTGAGGACAGAATTATTAAACAGAATTTAAAATTTGAAAAGAAATTAGAAGAACAGGAAAATAAAATTATTAAACAGATTTTAAAATTTGAGGAAAAATTAGAAGAACAGGATTTAAAATTCAAAGAAAAATTAGAAGGACAGGATTTAAAATTCAAAGAAAAATTAGAAGAACAGGATTTAAAATTCAAAGAAAAATTAGAAGAACAGGAAAATAAAATTATTAAACAGGATTTAAAATTTGAAATAAAGTTTGAAGAGCAGAAGAAGGATATCGATAAAATCAGCATTATCTTAGAGGAAGAAATTGACAGACAGAGAGATAGAATAGATGGACAGAAAGAGGAGGACATTTAAACAGAACATAAACACAGTAAAATAAATTGGACCAAAAAAACCCTATAGAAGTATAAGATTAGTTACCAGAAAAGACTGGTAACCAGAACAAAGAGAAACGGGACAGGTAAATCAGGAGAAAAATTCTTATATCATACTAAATTTGTCTCCAGTGAGCCAATCACCATGTCCCTCATTGTTTCTATGATATTGTAACCTTGTTTTTTTATACTTGTTTTTATTCTTTACTGTCAATAAGTTCATATCAGGCAACAACTCTACCATTTCTGTGTGAATAACACACTGTTTTCTAAAACCTGAGTGCTTAGCAGATGCAGTAATTAAAATACTAAGGCACAAATAGACCTTAATGGAAAAGGAGAGGATATAAATCTAATGCACTTATACAATAAGTATATCTATAAATACATAATAATAAAATGTATTTACATAATAAATACATCAGATGTATGTATATTAAATATATAAAGACATTAGATGATTGCAATCTGAAATGATTGATGAAATAAATAGATTTCTCTGTAGGAAATCTACAGGAGCATCATTGAAGGCATTCCACCCCAAATTCTAGCCTCATTTTTTCCTGACTGATCATTTTCTGTAATATTGTAGAACATAGTGCATTTAGAGAATTATTAAAGTATATAGGATTCTGTCTCCTGTGAAGTGTCTATGAAAAGCAACACTCCAAATAGTATAAATATGTCTGAACATTTCTGGGAGCAGTTCTGAAAAATCAGAAAGTATTATTTTACCTCATTGCTAAGGGCAGCAGGGGAGACAATGGGCCCTCTATGTAAAAGCTGTGTTTGAAAGCTTCACACAGGAACAAATTATCTCAAACTCTGAAAAATGTTTCTGTCTCTCTATGCCTACTGGAGAATCATCAAATTCTAAAAAGAGCAGGCATGCAGAATATTTTCTTAACTCTCTGTGTCCACCACTCCAAAAATTCATATTCCATGTAAAGAAGCCTCTGGAAGCTCTTATCAACTGCTCAATTCAACTAATATTCCAAGGATTGAAAAATAAATATCCACCACCTGTATTCCCAACTCAACAAATATTCACTGAAAACATATTGCTATATATCAAGCGTTCTTCTAGTCTGTGAATAAAACAATGAATTTTATGAAAAGAGCCTCCAAACTTCTTGGAATTTATAGCAAAATTCTTCCCGGGCTGAGAGTGAAATTGGTTGAAAACCTAGTGAATACATGTCTAAATGAAGGAGTAAACACAGTGAATAGTGAAGACAACTTGATTTCCTTTTCATTTCTTCTTGTTTTCCAGAGGAAACTATAGAGTCATTCTTAAGAATTGAACCTTTAGTAATAGATCACTTGACAATTTGACTTCCCATTATCATCAATTTGCTCGAGCAGACTCCAGTAATATTTCCATTTGACTCTATCACGTGCCAGTGTAGTCCAATGGCATCTGTTTGTTCCAGGAATACAAAACAACTTCAAACCATTCGTTCCGGGCTTTGACGAAGAAGGCTGACCATCTTTTAGGTTGGTGGTCACGTGATCTTTCGAAGTCCCAGGGGATCCAGTTGATAATAGCTCTAGTCCAGTGGTGGTCTCCAAGTCACATTGCATGTCCAGACCATATGATTTTCAATGCCTTGGCTAATGAGAAAGGGTCACTAATTCTTGATCGTCATCAGAACTCTGGATTCCTTCTCTCACTTAAGTGAGGCATGATATTCCAAGCATAGCTCTTTCGATTCCTCTTTGGGAGACCTGAGTAACATTCTCATCCTGCTTTCATAGAGCCCCTGTCTCTGAGGCATATGGTAATGTAGGGAGAATGGTGGAGTTAAAGAGATGTGCCTGGAGCCAGAGTTTCTTTGACCTTTTAGCTATTTCTTCTATGCTCTTGAAGGTGTTCCATGCTGCTCTCTTCCTCCTGTGCAGCTCAGGTTTTAGGTCGTTCATCATGTTGTGTTTTCGACCTAAGCACACATAACTGCTGCATGAGAGAGAATGGAGCATCTGGAACTAGTTCGGTTTTTTCATGAACATTGTTTTGTTGAGATTCAGCTGTAGACCTACCTTTCCACATTCTCGGCTGAAGTCAGCCAGCATTTGTTCCTTTGGCTAACGTTTGGTGTTAATTGAATAATGAATCAGCGAAATGGAGGTGGTATAGTTGCCAACCATCTATCTTCACTCCCATTCCTTCCCATTCTAGTCATTGCATGATGTTCTCAAGGGTGGTGCCTAAAATTTTCAGTGAAATATCACCCTGCTAAACTCCGCTTTTGCATCAATGATCACTTCCTTGTAGAATGGTGAGATCCTGGTGGTGAATCCGTAATACAGCTCATGAAGCATCTTGATGTATTGAGTTTGAATGCCCTGTTTGGCTAGGGCTTCAATGACTGCTTCAGTCTCAACAGAATCAAAGGCTTTCTTTAAGTCAATGAATGTGAGACAGAGCAGCAGCTTGAACTCCCTACAAACCATAATGAGCTTGGTTACCGTGTGGATATGGTCAATTGTGTTGAATCCTTTTCGGAAACCAGCTTGCTCTCATCGTTGTGCTTCATCTAATGTTCTGCCAATCCTGTTCAGGATAACTCGAGTGAACAGCTTGTAGATGATGGACAACAGGCAGGTGGGGCAATAGTTGTTGTGGATGTCTCCCTTCTTTAACAGTAGAACTGTCCTGCTGGTTTTCCATTGGGAGGGTACCTTGCAACAGACGGGTAGCATGTGAAGAGTCGAGCCAGTGTATTGATGAGTACTGATGGCAGATTCTTCAGGTGTTCTGGTCTGACTTTGTCTGGTCTGGGTGTTGTTTGCTTCTTTACCAACAAAATGGCATGTTGGATTTCAGAAGGGAGAACATTGGTCTGTAGGCATGTAGGCGTGGCTATCAAAGAGATCCGAGTAGAAGTCCTAGATAATCTTCTCCATTGCCTTTCTGGAAGATGTGATAGATCCATCAGGATGTCGGAGGGCAGTTGTCTTGGTCTTATAGTTGGCAAAGGACACGCAGGCACTGTGAATGCTTTTCCCAGCTTCTGCTACATCAGCCAGTTTTGCTGCTCTTCCTTTGTCACTTCTCTGCACAGTAATGGATAATAAATAAATTGAGATTTATCTGTTACTAGAAACAATTACCATATATATAATAAATCTGAATTTATTTATTTTGACTACGCCTAGTATATGTGGGTTTACTGTTAGTTTTGTGCTTAGAAACACTCCTTGCAGAGCTCGGGGATCTATATGGATTTCCTGGGATCAATTCTGTGTTAGTCATATAAAATAAAAACTCTCTTACCTGTTGTACTGTCTCTCCAGAACATAGAACAGGATTTTAATTCTAGTTTGACCAACTAACTAGGCTTACATGACAAATCATTTTATTTCTCTGAGCACTTATTCATTCACCTTAACACTGGGGTATAATAATGATACAGCAGGATCTAAGGAGGAAAGTACCATGCCTCATGTAGCTAACCACACCCAAGGAATAGTTAGCCAATCAGAATCTAGAAAGGTATACGGGGCAAGGGGCAGCGGGATTTGGCAACAAATAAAAGGCAACCCCAGGCACAACCCCAGGCCCCTCCCCAATAAAGAGAGACAAGAGAGAAGAAGGAGAGACAAGAGAGGATAAAGAGTGACAAGAGAGGAGAAGAGAGATGAGACAAGAGAAGAGCTGGACCTCTCTCTTACCAGCTGCTCCCTACTGGCTCTCTCCCTGTCTCCTTGGATCAGGTAGGGTGGCATGCCCAGGTACAGGGCCCAGTGTGGATAAGCCATGGAAGGCCAGGCAAGAGCTGCTACAGGAAGGGCCAGGCTCAGAGACCCAGGTTACGGTAGGGCTTGGATTCCCAGATAGCCCAGGTTCAGGCAGGCGCTGGATGCCCAGGTACAGGGCAAGGTACTGAGCACAAGAGTCTCACCCAGGTGGATAGGGTAGAGGCTGGAGACTAAAGAAAGCAGGACAGGACCATAGGGATTGCTGGGGTACAGTTGGGAGGCCCAGCAGCAGACGCTAAGAGAGCTGCACAGGAATAGGACTTGGCCATCATTCGTGGGATGTGAGCAGACTGCATGGGACAGTACCAGAAATTTGTTCAAGGTAACAGAGAAGCTAGAGATTAGGGAAGGGACCTAGAAAACCTTTATATATTAAACTGACTTACTCAATATGTAATTCTTTCATACAAACTTCAAGAACCCACTAGCATAGGCAAATCCACTTTCGCGTTAACAATATGAGTGATAGCACAGCAGGTAGGGCATTTGCCTCGTACACAGCCAACCCGGGTTCTATCCCTAGTATCCATATGGTACCTGAACACTGCCAGGAGTAATTCCTGAGCAAAGAGCCAGGAGTAACCCCTGTGCGTTGCTCAGTGAGACCCAGTAAAGCAAAAAAGAAAAGGACAGGGCAGGGCAGGGCAGGGCAGGGCAGGGCGAAGGGAGAGAGGGAGAGAGAGGGAGAGAGAAAGATAAAGAGAGAGAGAAAGAGAGAAAAGAGAGAAAGAAAAAAAAAAGAAAAAAAAGAAAAAAGAAAAAGAAAAGAAAAGAAAAAAGAAAAAGAAAAGAAAAATGAAATTGTTGGGTCAGAGCAACAGTACAGCAGGGTAGGGTATTTGCCTTGCACAAAGCTGACCCAGTTTCAATCTCTGCCATCCCATATGGTCCCCTGAGCACTGCCAGGAGTAATTCCTGAGTGCAGAGCTAGAAATAACCCAGAACAATGCCTGGTGTGACCAAAAAACAAACAAAGAAAAGAAAAATAGAAAAATTGTCTTGCAGGCAGAGAGATAGTGCAGTGGGTAGGATGCTTACCTTGCATGCTGCTGAGCCGAGTTCAATCTCCAGCATCCCATATAGTCTCCTGAGCCATGCCAGGAGTAAAGCCACAGCTTCATTGAATGTGACCCCAAAACCAAACCAAAACAAAACAAAAATAGAAATCTGCCTTCAGTTTATTTCTTCAGTACAGCTTTTATTAAAGTCTGTTTTTTGACAAAAATCATTCTTTTTTAAAAATGCTATTCTTTTTAAATGCCAATTAAATGGTTGTGAAAAATGCAGATTCTTGGATTAGAAAGTATTGAAGAGGGGCCGGAGCAATAGGATATTAAGGAGGGCATTTGCCTTGTACACGACTAACCCAGGTTCAATTCCCATCTTCCCATTTGGTCCCCGAGCAACACCAAGAGTGACCCCAGAAGCCTAAATAAACAAACAAATAAATAAGTAAGTAAATAAATAAACTGAATAGGGAATACAAGATAACTTGCAACAAAATGGCAGTTGCCTGCAGTTGTAACTTTGTGTCAGTGAGATCCCTCTCCTATTCCAAACTGTTTCCCATTTATCCATTGAATGAAGGGAAGCATTAGTTTTAGTTGTTGACATAGAATAGACTGGGCCCCCTGGGTTGAGCCCAGAGCCATGGCAGAGCCTGGCAAGATACCCGTGCTATATTTAATATGCCAAAACCAGTAACAGTAGTGGATCTCATTCCCAATGAATGGAGATGTTACTGGTGCCCGCTTGAGCAAATTGAAGAACAACGGGTAGACAAGTGATACAAGTGATACAGTTGTGGTGAAGATTAAGTGATAATACACAAATGAAACCTCGTTCTATCATTTTATCTATATAGGTGGATGCAATAAGTTTAGTCTTATTTTGCTTATTCAAATTTGCTAATTTGTGTTAGTAAGAGGAAAGTTGAGTAAAAGGAAGAAGAAAGTGATTAACTTTTTACACAAAATAAATTTTATAATAAAACTTGCAAATTAATGAGAAACGAAGTTTTCACACTCCAAATTGTTAGATCTGACTCCCTAGACAAACATTGATGACTAATTTTGGTTTTCTGTTGAGACTATCATGTTTAACAGAAAATCAAGGATTATGGAACACATCCCAATTTCTAAAGGATGCCTTGTAGGGGTCAGAATGGTATGGACGTAGCAGGCAATGCATGTTGTCCGTGGCTGATACCTGTGTAAACAGCAGTTCTCAGCACTAAGTATTAACCCATATTTCAGAGATAACTCTCTCATAGCATCATCCAAGACACTCAAAATTTGATCATCTTAAACTGCATTCACTTTTCAGAAGTGATGCCTGAGAACAGATCCAGGAGTAAACTCTTGAGTACTGCTGGGTGTGAACTAAAAACTAAAAACAAACCAAGTGTGTAATCGCTTTTCTTTACAAATTTTACACCTGGTAAAAACATGTTCGACCCATGTACATAAATGAATTTCCCTTTGGAGCAAAAGATAAATCAGAGAAGTGGGGAGCTTGCTTTGCACACCTGGTTCCCAGACCAGGTTTCCATCCCCACCACCACATTTGAGCCCTTGAGCCCCTGCAGGAGTAATTAATCCCTGAACTCAGAGCCAGGGAATAAGTTCTGAGTGCCACTAACTGTGGGTTCCAAACAAAAACATCAAACAAGCAGATAAATAAATCCCCAAGGGTATAGTACAGTATGCTACCTGCATGGCAGAGCCTGGCAAGCTACCCGTGCTGTATTTGATATGCCAAATACCAGTAATAATTATAGACCTCATTCTGGAATGGATTGAGGCTCTTTATGGTACTGGGCAAGCAGATGCCCTTGGGCTCTACTAGCATGAGACAGGACATATGGAGATGTTACTGGGGCCTACTCGAGCAAATCGATGATGAACGGGAAGACAGTGATACAGTGACAGTGATAGTACAGAATTGAAAACCACATAACCTTTGCTGTATCATCCAAGTATCTCTTCGGAAAGTTACATTAAGTTCTGTAATCATCATAGCTTATTGAAGGAACTAAGATAATGTTTGTTTTTCAGATGAGATGGGAGACATTCCTATGTTTCTGTATAGGGTAATTTGAATGAGAAAACATAAACTCCTAATCTTCATCTCATTACCCACCATGGACAGCAAGAAATTTCAAAAAAAAAACTTGCTTCATATTAGACTTTTACAGTTTTTTAAGTTACTTTACTATGTCACACCATTTTCTATTCTACAATATTTTTCTCTATTATTCTACAATGATGCTTGCTTCTATGCCTACTTTTTAAAAGATAATAATATAAAGATCTCTCCTCATAACTACTTCTTGGAATTTTTTTAATCTCTTTCTTTCTAGATGAGCCAACACATTCTTAGTTTGTCCTACCTAGAAGAGGTATCAGTTATCAGCTATTTCTAGTTTGTTTCTAGCTATGAAAAGCCAACAGCTTTGAGCTGAGGGAATGGTCATAGGTCCTGAAGTACATGCTTGCATTTGGAGCCCTGGCTTCAAGCCCTGCTTCTGCAGGTTTCATGAGCACTTCAAGTGTGCTACTCTCCCCCATCATAGCAATTAAACCCAGAGCTTAAAAAGATATGTTCCTGAGACTTCTGTATATGAGTTCATCTATTCAAGTATGACAGAATACCATATTTTTCCTAAGATAAAGGAACAAATAAAAATAATTACTTTTTTTTTTTTTTGGTACCACGTTTTGTGGTACCAAGGGGATACTCCCAGTTCTGGACATGGGGGTCACCATTGATACTTATATTTCCAAGAACAATTGGGAAATGATTTTTGAAATTGTAGAGAAATTTGATATGGCTAAGATAATCCAAAATTTTGTTACATATAATGTCTTTCTAAATTTGTTAAGTAAAATGACTACTTAAATATTTTGCATCTATTCTATTAAAACTGCCTCTCGAGGTATTGCAGGTGTGGCTGCAGTGCCCAGTTTTGTTGACAGGTGGCAGATAGGAAACACGCTTGTCTTCACCCAGGGCTCTGTCCCATGGGCCCTGAATGGTTGATGGTCTGACATAGAAAAAGACTGGGTTCCCTGGTATGAACCCAGAACAACGGCAGAACCTGGCAAGCTACCTGTGGTATATTCGATATGCCAAAAAGAGTAATAATGGGCCTCATTCCCAATGAATGGAGATGTTACTGGTGCCCGCTTAAGCAAATCAATGAACAATGGGAAGACAAGTGAGAAATGACAAGTGATTCGATTAAAACAAAATTTAAAGTACATGAAAAGTCTGAGAAACCATGCGTTGTTGTGGCAAAGAGCTAATAGCATCAAAACACAAAGGTCATATAAGTTAATTAAACATTAAACAATAAACACATTAACAGGCTCTGAGAAGCATATGAATGATTTAAAACATAATTGAGCATGTCAAAAGAACTTTTATCATAGACTTAAGCAAAGCCCTAAAATGTCTATTATTAGTAAGATTGGCAGAGCTCACTGTTACTGACGATGATTTGAAGTGGGTGCAATAATTGATTTTTCATGGATTTATAAATTGTTGAAATATATCTGGAGAAATATTTCTTTTAAAATCATGTATACACATTGATCCAGACATTAATTATAAAAAATGTTCAGTAAATATAGCTAGGGCTTGGAAGACACTATTAGTATAAAATTCATGCTGTGCATGTGCTTGACCCGGATTTAATCCTTAGTACCATATGACAAACCAAGCATCACCAAGGTGTAGTCGGAGAGGCACCCAGGAAATTGTCAGTATGATTCTGGAGATGATAATTATACCCACAATTGCTCTCATAGTTATCAGCATCACAATCCCCTAGCAGCATCACATGGTCCAGCCCTAGCACTAACCCACCAGCCCTTTTTGCCAAATAGACTCCAAGGCCTCCTAGTCCTACTATGGAGCACCCGATAACAATAAATGTATGCAAATTGAATATATTTGTGACTCTAATATCTGTAATTACAAAAGTTTAGAAGTATAATTCCCATTAATAGGATAGTTGGACAAATCTATTATAATACACATGTAATACAAACATATATAATATTAGGGTCACTGTTTAGAATTATAGGAATTTTTAAAAATCCAGTCAGCACATATCCAAAAGAGCATGGACAAAAATTGCTGGCATGGATGTGGGGAGAAAGGGACTCTTATCCATTGTTGGTGGGAATGTCGACTGGTACAGAGTTTTTTGGAAAACAATATGGACATTTCTCCAAAGACTAGAAATTGAGCTCCTGTTCAACCCAGCCATACTACTCCTAGAATATACCCTAGGAGGCCAAAGCACACAAGAGAAACATTATCTGCACTTTTATTTTCATAGCAGCACGATTAACAATATCCAGAATCTCAAAACAACCAGAGTGCTGATGATGACTGGACAAAGAAACCGGCACAACTACACAATGGAATACTATGCAGCTGTTAGGACAAGTGAAGTTATGAAATTTGCTTATAAATGGATGGACATGGAGGAGGATCATGTTGAGTGAAATTAGCCAGAAGAAAAACGACAGATATAGAATGACTGCATTTATTTTCATTGTATGTATGAAACCAATATCCGAGGTCAGCAAAACATGGATCAGGAGGTCTTATCAAAGGTGGAATTTACCACAAACATGTGGAAGTCAGAGGTTAGGTGTTGGAGGACATGTTTAGCTAAGCTGGTTAGTTGTTGGAGGACATGTTTAGCTAATCTGGGAGTTTTGTTGTTTTGCTCACTCCCAGCTTAATCTTATTTAAGCCAATGTTCATTCTAATGAGATCTCTCTTCTATGTAAACACTTCTAGAGGGTGTGGCAGTTACAGAAGTGACCTTGATTGAATAACTTCTGACTTATACATCTACTAAGGCTTCTATGTTTTCTAGATTGGGCACAGCTCCTCTTTATACCCACTGCACCCAACGTGGGACAGTTAGAATTTACCAGGAGACTACCACCCTGGCTACGCTGAGACTAAAGGAAGACTATAGGAAGGATCATACTAGTTTGCTCTAAGCAGGCGAGTATGAGCCTTTCAGTACATGAGAACAAGATACTCAGAATCACCCTGGTGCAGATAATAATAAGGACCTTGTGGGTACCATCTAGATTACATGAAGCTCATGAAGTTAAGATGTATTACTTTATATCAGCCCCTCTCTCTCCAGTGTTTTACATAAGAGATAATCTCGGGATTAGTCCTTGGTGTAACCTTTGTTTATACCTACAATAGGGTGTGTGGCACTACACTCTGTTTAGGGTTCTTTGTTGGCATGACAACCTGCCGATTGGGTTACTTTGGTGTATATAAGGGGCTGACTTGAGGCCCCTTCACCTTTCACCTTTTGCCTTTTGGTTCCTCAGCCTTCAGCTTTTGGCTTTTGGCTTTTGACCTTTTGCTCTTTGACCTTTTGCTCCATCTTCTAGTGCTGTGGAAGAGCTTTTGTACTATTAAAAGCCATTTTTGGAACTGCACCGACTCGGGAGTTTTCATCTGTTCTCCCGGCGTCCTCGGAGGTAGAAGACAACCTCTGTCCTGACACTGTCGGGGACCCCGCGGCGTTCCCGACATTTGGCGTCCCTGGGTGGGCATACCCATCTGGAGGTCCCACCAAGTTGCTGATGAACTTTTCCTGAAGCTGGGAGGAGAACTTGAACCGTGAGTTAATATGGGTTACTTCTCAGAACTTTTTTTCTTTGTTCTGGCTTCACCTTCTTTTTCAGGTGATAGCAGTAGTCGCGACTTTTGTAACCCCTGCTTGTCTTTCAGAGAGTCATGAAATTAAATCTAGCAAAGCAGATTTTAAGGCTTGACGATAACCTAGAGAAAGAAAAGAAGCATCCAGAGGAGGCAGACTCTCCAACCGAAAATCTTTCCGGAGTTAATACCTCCGAGGCGAAGAGCGCCCCTCTGATGGAAAGGGATACTCGGTTTGAGGGTTTCCCAGAGCTCTTACAAGTTCTGATGAGGACCAAGTGAAGGAACGGAATTCCCGAGCCTGTCCAGGCCTCAAAAGCCTTGTTGTTCTTCCTATTCTCAATTTAATAGTCAAAGAGCAAAGCTCTGGGAGCTTCGCAACATTCCTTATGACTACTCTTTATTTTGGTCTTTTCTGGTGCTAACTCTTGTGATTTTTGTGATAAAACTGCACCTCTCCCAACGGGAGCTGAGTGCAAGTTTTGGTGAGCAAGCTGTTAAGTTTAAAGTAGAGGCTTTCCCGGACCTTTGGTTTAAGGAAATGAAAGGTCAGATTTCTTGGTGGCATCTTTATTTAATTCAGCTGGAAAAGAGCTTTAGGCTCTATCTACAGTTGCCTGCCACTTTCATGTGCACCATAGCTTTCCATAGAGACAAACCGGACTAAATTATCCGCCTTTTATTTGTCTGTGCTCCGTCCCACGAGGCTGGAGGTTAGCAGACAATTAAGTTATGTGATTGGATATTTATGGCAAACGACTTCTGGCAAATGAATAGTTTTGGCGAATGAGTTATGTTATGAATTATGTTATGGATAATGACGATTTGTTTAAACATGCTAAAAAAAAACTTTCAGAATCGGTTGTTGAAACAACAAAAGACAGGTATCTTTAACATTTTCACCTTAAATTTGTCTTAAGGAGAGCCACTGGATAACACTGACAAACTCAAAAACCAGTCAATTCACCTAAGTAAAAATTGATTATAAATGGATAGCAGGTCTAAAAACCTCATTTCTTTCAATACCGGTCTAAAAACACCTAATTTTTTTTCACTATAAAGCCTTAATTTTAAATTGCAAGCTGCTGTTCAAATCTCCCGGATTGGTTAATGATAATTTTGCTTTGCAGCCTGTTGAACATGATCCATCTTTAATAACAATAATTTTGCTTTACAGCCTGTTGATTTTGGTTCATCTTTAATAAAAAATAACCTTCCATTGCAGCCTGTTGATATGCTTTAGCTGGAGATAACCCCCTTCTTTCTAAAAAAAAAAAAAAAAAAAAAAAAAACCTGCCTTGGAGCGAGTTTAAAGGTTAAGGCACCTAAATAACCCTCCAAAAGAAGGTACCATAAAAAAATATATTTTCTAAGTGTTTAATGTGTGTCTTTATGTTTCCTTGCTGCTTTGAAATGTTTAAAGGTGAGAGAGAGCATGCGAATAACTCTCAAGGAGAAGATATTTTGTAAGAATTTTCTAAGGTTTTTACGTATAGAAATGACTAATGAAGTGTTCTGATGTTTCGAAGAGAAATGAAACGGATTCCCGTGTATGATATTCAGTATCAAGGTTTTAAAACTTAATGAGTTTTCTAATGTTCTGTTTACAGGTTAAAAAAAAATTTAAAAATAATAAAAAAAAAAAAAAAAGGAGAAAAAGGGTGAACTCCAAGTATAGTGATCAATATCAATCTGCTAACAACTAATAAAAAGTTTTAATGCTCTTGTTCAGAGATTTACAGGAAAAGAACTTGGCTGCTGCAACTTCCTTCTATGATGTTCGAGGCTTTGAACATCTGATCACACAAAAGAGTTTTCCAAACCAATGAAAAAAAAAAGTTTTTCTAATGATTCTGTTCACAGGCTAAGATGGTGGAATGCAGTAAACTTGTGCTACAACGCTCAATACTCGAGATTCCTAAAACAGTGCTCACTACAAAACTTAATAATTTGCAAAAAAGTTTTTCCTTATGTTTTCTTTCACAAGGTGTGTGCGTGCAGCGTGGTGGCCAGTATGTTTGTGAATAATGTTGTGTCTACGTTATGTCTAAACTACTGCCTTCTCAATTGGATTCATCAGCTCCTTCGCTGACCTATTAGACTCCTCAATTTTGATTCCTCAATTCTCATACTTATCTCACTGCTCACCTGCGTTGGAGCTTCTTTATGTTCTCTCCATACCAGACTTGGATTCCTGCCAAACCCCTCATGATCTCTATTTGTGATTAATCTCGAAAAGTGTTTTTTTCTCACCTAAAATTAAGTTATAGGTATGGTTACCGGTGCCAGTGTTCCCTTGCTGAAGATGCCTTGCGAAATGCCTGTATCGCTGTTCCAGAGACCTATTCCAGTGCTTGAGAAGTTTGTTCCAGTGCTCCTGAAACCTGATCCAGTGTTCCTGATAATACATCGAGTCCCTGATGATTGCTCTCCCGAGACTCATTCCTGTCTTCACCGATGCTGCTGTTCCAGAATCAGTTCTTCAGTTCTTCAGACCTTGTTCCAGAGATGTGACTTCATGGGAAATTGACTCTCACTAATTTAGGACAATACAGGCTGTAGTCTGTTATGACCAAACAGCCAGAGACATTTTACTATGAACATTACTCGGTTCAAAATTAATTCGGACATTGGGACAACATATGATATTACCTTGTAATTGGAATTGTTCCTTTTCTGTTTCTCTCCTCTGTATGTATTATTTAGAATACTTGTATTTTTATATTTTTGTAAACAAAAAGGGGAGAGTTGTTGGAGGACATGTTTAGCTAATCTGGGAGTTTTGTTGTTTTGCTCACTCCCAGCTTAATCTTATTTAAGCCAATGTTCATTCTAATGAGATCTCTCTTCTATGTAAACACTTCTAGAGGGTGTGGCAGTTACAGAAGTGACCTTGATTGAATAACTTCTGACTTATACATCTACTAAGAGGCTTCTATGTTTTCTAGATTGGGCACAGCTCCTCTTTATACCCACTGCACCCAACGTGGGACAGTTAGAATTTACCAGGAGACTACCACCCTGGCTACGCTGAGACTAAAGGAAGACTATAGGAAGGATCATACTAGTTTGCTCTAAGCAGGCGAGTATGAGCCTTTCAGTACATGAGAACAAGATACTCAGAATCACCCTGGTGCAGATAATAATAAGGACCTTGTGGGTACCATCTAGATTACATGAAGCTCATGAAGTTAAGATGTATTACTTTATATCAGCCCCCTCTCTCCAGTGTTTTACATAAGAGATAATCTCGGGATTAGTCCTTGGTGTAACCTTTGTTTATACCTACAATAGGGGTGTGTGGCACTACACTCTGTTTAGGGTTCTTTGTTGGCATGACAACCTGCCGATTGGGTTACTTTGGTGTATATAAAGGGGCTGACTTGAGGCCCCTTCACCTTTCCACCTTTTGCCTTTTGGTTCCTCAGCCTTCAGCTTTTGGTTCCCTGCGGCTTTTGGCTTTTGGCTTTGGTCTTTTGCTCTTTGACCTTTTGCTCCATCTTCTAGTGCTGTGGAAGAGCTTTTGTACTATTAAAAGCCATTTTTGGAACTGCACCGGACTCGGGAGTTTTCATCTGTTCTCCCGGCGTCCTCGGAGGTAGAAGACAACCTCTGTCCTGACACTGTCGGGGACCCGGGGGCGTTCCCGACAGTTAGGTAAGATGGGGGAAGGAACAGTGTGCTAATAATTGTTGAATGTGGTAATACCAGCCTTGAACTGAGCATTGAATACAGACAAAAAAAACACATGATAACCTACAATGGGTAGAAAAGGAAGAGAGAGAAGAAAGAGAGAGAGAGGAAAGAGATAAAGAACCTGCCATAGAGGCAGGCTAGGGGGTAGAAACTTGGTGTCATGGTGTTGGGAATTGGGCACTGGTGGAGGGATGGGTGCCGGAACACTGTAAGACCAAAAACCCAAACATGAACTTCTTTAAAATTATATATACACCACTGTGATATATATATATATATTATATATGAACTTCTTTAAAATTATATATATATCATATATAATTTTAAAAAGTTCATATAATATATATATCACAGTGGTATAATAATATATTAAAAAATTTAATCCAGGTGGATAATTGAGCCATTTTTTTTGGGTCACACCCGGCGATGCTCAGGGGTTACTCCTGGCTCTGCACTCAGGAATTACTCTTGGCGGTGCTCGGGGACCATATGGGATGCCGGGATTGAACCCAGGCTGGCACAGGCCGGCGTGCAAGGCAAACGCCCTACCCGCTGGGCTATCTCTCCGGCCCTAATTGAGACATTTTAAAATGAACTAAAAAATAGCACAGGAACCAAATCTAAATTCAATTATTAGCAGTGCAGGAATGAAGGAATTTTATCAGAATATCTATATTGGTTTTCTATGTATGGTAGCCTGAGGAATTTAGCAGAAGTTGTCAGAGTTGTTACACAACTTGTTGTTTTCATTTTTCTTCTATAGAGTTGACAATGTTCAAAGACTAATATGGACCTCTGCTTCTGGTCTTATTCAAATTCTACATACTGATCAATCTATACAGGAAGATAAATAAGGGCTTATCGGGTATCCATCAGCCAATGCC
Organism: Cryptotis parvus; assembly: GCA_021461705.1. Classification (NCBI taxonomy): domain Eukaryota; kingdom Metazoa; phylum Chordata; class Mammalia; order Eulipotyphla; family Soricidae; genus Cryptotis; species Cryptotis parvus. The sequence continues at coordinate 19,589 of JAJIBD010006349.1, read as the reverse complement.
AGGAGGCCCATAGAGAATATTTCCTATAACATAAACACTCTAGTTTCCTATCCCTGGGACATTGTGGTTAGGTTCTAAACCTCTTCCTCCTTCTTACTTAGAGATCTCAGCAAACTCAGGTATGATTACTTTCATCTGTAATCTAGTCTTTAAGGCTCTCTTTGGATTCCCCCCCTAAGTATTCTTCCTATTGTCATTCACAAGCCACATAGCTATTTACACTCACGTCTTTGCCATAGATGCTGCTTGGAAAAAAAAACAAGAAATGAGCTGTATATAAATATATATATATATGTATATATATACATACACACATGTATATGTATACGTATACATATAATATATATATACACACACGTATATATATATATATATATATCATTCCAGTATTTGATGGTCAATTTTATATTGTACTGTCATGCAATCATGCAATCCTTTGTTAGGCAAGTTCTTTGCTGCCAGTCAGTTAACTGGAATTCAGAATCACTGATAATTTGTGAATTGCCTTTGTTTTCTTCCCACTGAGCTAGGAATAATTTTTCTCCTTTTAAAATTTTAAATATGGATTCCCACATTTCCTGGGCCTACTGTTTTCTTTTCCTTTGTTTATGCTTTTATTTCCCTGGCCTTCCATTTTGAAAAACAAACTTTAAAAAATGTTGAAATGTTTCTTTTAGCTTTCATGAATTATTTTTTAATATTATTATTTTCTTTTCTGGTGGGGGAACATACACAGCTGTACTCAGGTTTTATTTTTTTGCTTTGTCCTCAGGGATCACCTGTGGTGGAACTCAGGGGGCCACATGTGGCCATGGTTATCTTTGGCAGGCTGCATGACTACAATGCTAGTACCCTACTCTCTGTAATGTCATTACAGCCCCTTAAACCTTTAATTACTTTGAATACTAAATCCCTCGTATATATATATATATATATCCAGCCATTTAAACACATTTCTAAAGCCATGATTATACACATTTACATAGATATATTTTCTGTTATATATAATTACCATGATCCTGAGCTATACTAATTTTATGTTTATATAATTAATATGATTAGTAACATATAAGTTTTTGAGTGCTACCCCTTTTCTATGTAGCACATATAAACTGATAGATATATTCCCCATAATAATACAGCTTTTCACTAGCTTTTATAGAGGCTTACATTACATTTGTTAAATAACAAGACATTTCCGTAAACATAAACATAAATTGGAGTTCCTAAACAAGCTTCATGGATAAAAATAAGTATTTTTCCTCTTATTTATCTCTTGTCTCATCTGCTATTTTGACCTCTGCTTGAAACTGAAAACATTGCTTTTGTCACTGCATATATAAATGTCACGTGACGTTTAGATTTATCATATATATTTTTTTCACTCAACTCCATTTCCACTACCCTTCTCCCTTGTCACAATTATGTTGAATACTCACATATGCACATGTACCTGGAAATGTTCTATTCATTTCATAGAGTATTTAGTTAAACAATACACTTGATGAATTTTTAAGACTAGACAATAATAATAATATTAATAATAATAATAATAAGGTACACATGAATGGAATTGCCAGCATCGCCATATAAGCACTTTTACAGAGCTCTATCCACTGATGAAGCATTTTTTTATTTTAGGCTTGCAAAATTTCCCTGCACTTCATAATTACTTCCATATCAGTGTCCCAGAAATATGGAGGGACACAAAAGATTTGGAAAGGATTCAGAGGAGATTATTAAAATGAGCTGATTTTGCAGAAAAAGAAGCCAGATGGCTAATCTAATATTGGCAATGGGTGCCCAGAATATAGCCAGTGAGAACGGACAAAGGTCACCTCATCCCCAGCTTCCTGTTGAACAAAATAAATAGATCATCTGGAAAAGGGTGAAAAAAAACATGTTCTGATGTTGGTAATTAAATGCCCTTGAATACGCCTCTTTTTTGTTTTACTTTTAATGTTTCTTTATTAAGAATACAGTTAGGTTTGGTGGAAGGCAGAGGGGCAGTTTAGTCGACACCTAAGGAAATCCCCAGTTATTTGAACTTGTATCTGGGTGATGCAAGTCCTGAGAGATTACAAGCACCATTATAAATGGATGACAGACATACAAGAGAGACATGAGACCTGAGATAGGCTTTCACTTGCCTTATCAGTGAACAGAATTTTTTTCTTCCGTTTGGAAGACACACTTTGTTCCAGCTCAGATAAGAAATGTAAATAAGCAAATACAATAGTATTTTGTATTTTGTGTTCCTTTAATGCAAATGAAATAGCTGTATCCATGGCATCATACTAAAGGCAGAACCATGCGATCTAAAAGTAGTATTCAAAGCTCGTCTGGGCTGATTTGTCTGTGCCTGTTACTGAGACAGATTAAACAGAAATTGTTTGAGACAGACTTTTGTCTTATGGAAAACTAAGATGCCTTTTACACATGAAGTGATGTTTTATTATCTTTTGCTCCTGCACTTTAAATGAATGGCCTAGTTAATTATAGGTGAGTCAAGTCAAATGTCTATGCAAGCTCTAGTGAGTGACAGATTAATTTTTTAAAAGATTTATCAGAATTTGTTTTCTTAGAGTAATTATCAAGAGAATTAACTAAGATTAGGGCATTATCTTAAATTTATCTTATTACTATAGTTTATACAGTTTTGCTTATAAGTTATGGGTAATTTGGACTTATTAGGGTTTTGTAACTATATATAACAAAATACAAAGTAAAGCCACTGAGAATTCCAAAATGGAAGACAGGTATAGATATATGTGTCAAGAGTAGCTGAGCTTTTTTTAGAAAAAATTATTTAAGAGTTTGCAAGAGTGTTCATAATACAGTTGATATGGGTTTTCAGTGTTCCAACACCAACCCCACCACCAGAGTGATCTTCTCTCCACCATTGTTCCCATTTCCCAATGACCCTCCAAGCCTGAATCCATGGCAGGCACACAATAAGAAGAGGAATAGTGACAGCTATAGAGGCAAGCTAGGGGAGCGGGGAGGGAATTTGGGGACATTGGTGGAGGGAATAGGGCACTGGTGGAGGGATGAGTGCTGGAAAAATGTATGATTGAAACCCAATCATAAACACCTTTTTAATCGTGATGTCGCATGGTGTTGTAAAAAAAAATTAAATTCAAAAATAGCTAATGAAATTATCAAAATATTTAAGTAGAAGAAAATTTGTAAAAGTTTTTAAATCTCACCACAGTTTAAGTTTATGAGGACTTACTAAGCTTTATGTTGCTAGTTAGACTTCTGCATCTTTGTTGAGTTTAGTTCGGCTTCTATGTTACAGTTCCATCTAATTTCATGTACTACTATTAGAATGTCAGCTTTGTGGAATCTGGGTTGTGTTCAGAAACTTCAGGATATGTAGATCTAGACTTGTGCTTACTCATGATGGCAACAACTGTGGTAGGTGGGCCTGGCTGCCGGGGTTTCTGGATGTTGCACAATGTGTATAATGTGTGGAAGGCTGAGAAGACCCCCACTCTGAGAAGACCCCAGAGCAGTAGAGTAGATTATGAATAATGCGGTCAATCTATTTATCTATCCATCCATCCATCGGTCTGTTCGTCCGTCCATCAATTTTATTCATTTATTTATTTTTCATGTCAATCATTTTTTATTTATTAATTTGAATTTTATTTTGTTTTATTTTATTTTTCTGCAACTGTTCAGATCTTATTTGTGCTTGTTATTCTATCTTCTGTGACAATCAAACTTTTTTTTTTTTTAAAATTTTTATTTAACCATTGTGAGACATACAATTACAAAGATATTCATAATTGGTTCTTGGGAATACAGTATTCCAGCATCCATCCTTCCAACAGTGCCCCATTTCCACCACCAATGTACCCAACCCCCTAACCCACGCCAAGGCTGCCTCAGTAGAAGGTAGCCCTGTTTCCTCTCTTTCTCTCTCTCTGTCTCTACATCTCTCTCCCTCTTCTTGTACACATTGTGGCTAGCCCTGCAGATATTTAGAGTTTATCACTTAAGTTTCTTTGTGTATATTCAATGGTGAATTTTAATCTGCCATTACCATTTCCGACACTTAGTAAAACACTGGTATCTATTTATATCCTATTAATGAAAACAGTGATTCTATATCTGTCCTTTTCCTTCTGACTAATTTCACTCAGCATGATAGTTTTCATGTGCATCCATTTGCAGATAAATTTCATAATTTCATCTTTTCTGACAGCTGCATAATATTCCATAGAGTAGATGAACCACAGTTTCTTTAGCCAGTCTCTGGTCTCAGGCATTTAGGTTGTTTCCAGATTCTAGCTATAGTGAATAACGTGAGATGAATAAAGAAGTACAGATAGTGTTTCTGCTATGTGTTTTTTGGTCCCTTGGGTATATTGCCAGGAGTGCTATTGCCGGATCAAATGGGAGCTCAATATCTAGTTTTCCAAAAGGGCTGGACCAGTTGGCACTCCCACCAACAGTGGATGAGAGTCCCTTTTTCCCGCATCCACACCAGCACTGGTTGTTCTTGCTGTTTTGGATGTGTGCCAGTCTCTGTGGTGATGGTACCTCATTGTTGTTTTGATTTGCATCTCCCTGATGATAAAGATGAAGGGCACTTTTTCATATGCCTTTTGGCCATTCGAATTTCTTCTTTTTTGAAGCTTCTGTTCATTTATTCTCCCCATTTTTTGATGGGGTTGGCTGTTTTTTCTCTTGAAGTGCTACCAGTGCCTGATATATCCTGGATATTAACCCCTTGTCAGATGGGTATTGGGTGAATATCCCCACTCTGTAGATTGTCTTTGTATCTTGGTCTTTTCAATTTTATATAATCCCATATGCTTACCTTTGCTTCCATTTGCTTTATCAGTGGTGTGTTCGTTTTTTAAAAAGATACTTTTCGTTTAGATGTCGTAGAGTATTTCTCCTATGTTTTCTTCGATGTACCTTATAGATTCATGTCTGATGTTGAGATCTAGAATCCATTTTGATCTGACTTTTTGTGCATGGCATTACAAGAAGGTCTAAGTTCATTTTCTTACATGTAGCTGCCCAGTTTTCCCAACACCATTTGTTGAAGAGGCTTTCTTTGCTCCACTTAAGATTTTTTGCTCCTTTATCGAAGATTAAGAGGTTTTATATTTGAGAGTGTGTTTCCAGGGTATTCAGTTCTATTACATAGGTCTACGGGTCTGTCTCTATACCAATACCACACTATCTTAATTACAACTGCTCTGTAGTAGAGCTTGAGGTTGGGGAAAGTGATACCTCCATTCTTCTTTTTCCCAAGGATTGCTTTAGCTATCCGTGGGGGGGTTTATTATTCCATACAAATTTCCAGGAGTGTTTGTTCAATTTCTTTGAAGAACATCATGGGTATCTTTATAGGGACCACATTGAATCTGTATAAAGCTCTAGGGAGTATTACCATTTTGATAATATTAATCCTTCCAATCCATGGGCAGGGGAATGTGTCTCCACTTCCTCAGGTCTTCTTTTATTTCCTGAAGTAACGTTTTGTAGTTTCCTTTGTAGAGATCCTTTACATTCTTTGTCAAAACTGATTCGTAGGTATTTTATTTTCTGTGGCACAATTGTGAATAGGCCATTGAATTTTGGGTATCGAATTTGCACCCTGCACTCTACTATAGGAATATGTTATTTCTAGGAGCCTCTGGGTTTTCCAGGTATAATATCATGTCATCTGCAAATAGTGACAACTTGGCTTCTTTCCTTCCTATCTGGATGCCCTTAATGACTTTTTCTTCCCTGATTGCTATGGCAAGTACTTCCAATACTATATTGAATAGAAGCGGTGAGAGTGGACAGCCTTTTTCTTGTCCATGATCTTAAGGGGAAGGCTTTCAGTTTGTCCTCATTGAGAATGATGCTCACTGTGGGCTTGTAGTAGATGGCCTGGATTATATTGAGGAAGGTTCCTTCAATCCCCATTTTACGGAGAGTTTTTATCATGAAAGACTGTTGAATCTTGTCAAATGCCTTCTCTTAATCTATTGATATGATCATATGGTTTTTATTTTTCTTTTGTTGATATGATGTATTATGTTGATTGACTTGCGGATGTTGAACCATCCTTGAATTCCCGGGATGAATCCCACTTGGTCACGGTGTATAATCTTTTTGATGACTCTTTGGATTGTATTTGCTAGTATTTTGTTGAAGATCTTAGCATCTGTGTTCATCAGGGAGATTGGTCTGTAGTTTTCCTTTTATGACATCTCTGTCTGATTTGTGTATCAGGTTGATATGTGCCTCATAAAAGCTATTTGTGAGTGTTTCTGTTTCTTCAATTTGCCGGAAGAGCTTGAAAAGAATTGGGAGTAGGTCCCCTTTAAAGGTTTGGTAGAATTCACTGGTGAATCCATCTGGACCTGGGCTTTTGTGTTTGGGTAGACTTTTTGATTACCGATTCCATCTCCTCTATAGAGATAGGTTTGTTGAGGTATTCCAAATCTTCTTGTTGCAGACTTGGGAGGCTATAGGAATTCAGGAATTTGTCCATTTCTTCTAGGTTTTCTTGTTTCGTGGCATTCAGGTTCTTATAGTAATCTCTGATGATCTTTTGACAAAATCCAGCATTTATTGATGAACCGTGGCCCCACATAGGGCTGCGCAGGCTGGGGCTGTGATAGGCTGGTCTGCAGGGTGGAGTTTTTAGTAGAGGGGGAAGTCCAGTGTTTTACATAAGAGATAATCTTGGTAGAAAGGATTAGACCTTGGCTAACCTTTGTTTATACCTGCAATAAGGTGTGACACTATACTCTGTTTAGAGTTCTTTGTTGACATGACCCACTCTGGATTACTTTTGGTATATATCAGGGGACTGACTTGAGGCCCCTTGGGCTTTGACCTTTTTTCGCTTTGGCTTTTTGGCTCCTGTGGCTTTTAGCTCCTCAGCCTTTGCTTTTGGCTTTTTGCTTTATGCTCTTTGGCCTTGTGCTCCTTCTTCTCGGTAGGACTCAGCTCGGATGAGATCCTCTCTCTCTTTGGTGAGAGATTTAGGCTCTTTTGTATGGTCTAAGTTCAGACCAGAGCTAGAGTTTGTTCATTATATTGGATTGCTGTGGAAGAGCTTTTGTGATATTAAAAGCCTTTTTTGGAACTGCACCGGACTCGTGAGTTTTCATCTGTTCCCCCAGCATCCTCAGAGGTAGAAGAGAACTTCTGTCCTGACACTGTCGGGGACCCCAGCGGCTTCCCGACATATATATATATATATATATATATATATATATATATATATATATATATATATATATATATATATATATCCCTTAATTATTAAGAAATGGACTTCACTGTCCCTTTTGACCTTTTTCAGTCTGAAATCTATTTTGTCAGATACTAGATGGATACCCGGGCCTTTTGGAGGAATCGTTTGCTTGGCGAATTTTTGTTCCAGCCTTTGACTTTGAGTCTGTGTTTGCTCTGATTGTTTAGATGTGTTTTCTGTAGGCAGCAGAATGTTGGATTCAGTTTCTTTTCCATTTTGCCACTCTTTGTCTCTTAATTGGTGCATTTAGGCCATTGACATTGAGAGGGATTATTGTCATGGGATTTGATGCCACCTTCCTGTATAAATAAGGTTGTTGTGGTTTTGGCATTTGTCTTTCCTTCTGGTAGTCCCTTCAGTCCTTCTTTCAAAGTTTATTTTGATCTATGAAGTTCCTGAGCTGTTGCTTATCTATGAAGTTGTGTATCTTTCCTTTGAATATGAATATGAGTCTAGCCAGGTAAAGAATTCTTGGTGAGGCTTTCCTTAGTTTGAGTCTTTTCATGATATCCCACCATTGTTTTCAGGTTCAGAGTGTTTCATCTGAGAAGTCTGCTGTGAATCTTAGGGATGCTTCTTTTGTATGTGATTTCCTTCTTTGATCTTGCTTCCCATATTCTATCCCTATCTAAGGTTTTTGTCGTTCTAATTTGGATGTGTCTTGGAGTATTCTTATTCAGATTTCTTTTAGCTGGTATCCTTCAGGCCTCCTGAATCTGGTAACATGCAACATTCAATTCCAGGAACTTATCAGTCATTGTGGCTTTTTGCTTCTTCATTAGGATTTTCTTCCTGCCCTCCGGGACCCAAATGATCCTTATGTTGTTCCTTTTGGCTTCATCCCAATTATCTCTTGTCTGTTCACTAATTGCGAGTCTTTTTTTTCATCTTCTGATGCTGTATAGAGAGTCTCTGCATCTCGTCTTTGAGATCATTAATTTTTTCTTCAGCAGTAGTAACTCTGCTGTGGAGACCATCTAGTGAATTTTCATTTCACCTATCTCATTTTTAATATCTGTCATTTCTGTTTGATTTTCATTTGTATTTTATTTATTCTGCTTTCATTTCCTCCTGTATTTTATTGACTTTGTGCTCCATTGCTTCCTTGGAACTCCTTATGCATTCGTAACAGTTCCTTGTGAAATTCCTTCTTGGGAAGGTTATTGCTTGGCTCAATTTGGTTAGTGACTTCACTCATGGAGGTTGGTGGAGTTTCCATTGCCTTACATTACTATCGTGATGTTTGCAAATTGTGTGTTCTTGTGTAGATATGATGTACAGTTAGGAATGTTTAGGCTCTTTGTGGAGTTTTTGTAACATGTAAGAAATGTTTGAATGCTATGTTATTGGGTACCTCTATGTAGATTTTTGTTAAGTAGGTTCTTCGTGTGGATGCTAGTACATCTGCATGGTTTTGAAATTTGGGGTTTGAGTGTTGTGGGGGCAGGGGGTTTGAAGAGCCACTGGTCAGATGGCTGCAGCTTTCTTCCCCCTAGATATCTGCCTTTCTCTCTCAACTTCCCCAAACTTATGGATGAAATGGTCCCACAGAACTCTCCCAAGAGCACCTGAGGTGGGGGCTGGATTGGAAGGTCACAGGGTTAGGCAGTTGCAGCTTGCTTCCCCTAGATGTCTTCCTCTCTCTCTCTCTCTCTCTGAACTTCCCTGAATTTCTGGATGGAACTGTCCCATGGAGCTATCCCAAATGCATGTGAGATGGGGGGGGGGGGGTTAGAAGGCCTCAGGGCCAGGTGGCTGCAGCTTTCTTCCCCTTAGATGTCTGTCTCTCTCTCTCTCTCTCTCTCTCTCTCTCTCTCTCTCAGCACAGTCAATTTAGCTGAGCTTCCATGAATTAAGAACAATTTTGAGGGCTGAACATAAAACATTTTTCTTGCATGCAGTTGACCCAGGTTTAATCCCTAGCACTACATATGATCTCACAAAGCCAAAATTATATCCTGAGCACAACTTGATGGTGAAATTTCATCTCACTTGAGTATCAATGTAAGTTGCATCAACAAAATGTCTAAGAGGACAGGGTCTAACAAAATGATGTGATTGCTATGTTAAATCAGTCTTATAAATTCTCCATGGATAATGGAGAATTATGGAGATAATTTTATTTTATTTTTAAAATTTTTATTTTCATTTTTATTAAGGAACTGGGACTTACAAAGTTATTGTAGTTGAGTTTTAGGCATGTCATATTTTAGCACCATTGCCTCCATTAGTGTGGAAGCTTCCTTCCAACAGTTTCCCATATTTCCTACCACTAACGTCTTGTATAGACTTATAAAACACTATAGAGAGTTCTCAGTAAATTTAGAATTAACCTGCCATATGACCCAGAAATTCACTTTTCATGATCTACTCCCAGGATATAAAAGCGCTCTCAAGAGGGACATATACATACCTTTATTCATTACTGCACTCAGTACAGTAGCTAAGATATAGAATCCACCTATTTGTTCAATGGCAGGTGACTTATGAAAAAGTGGAATATATACACAATGGAATACTATGCAGCATCAAGAAATGATGAAATTTTGTAATTGCTGTAACCTGGTAGGAATATAGAAGATATTGTTTTGAATGCACAAAGCCATAAGAGAGACAAACATAGAATGACCTCAATTATCTGTAGGATAGAGAATATTGAATGAGGAAATTTACTATAGTAAAGGGGGATGCCTAGATCTCCCTTGGCCACAATGTTTAGAGGAGGGAAAGAAGGAATGAAATCTAGAAGGAAGAAGAGAATGGGAAACAGTATATGGACAGGTACCAGGACTTCAGTTATACTGGTGAAATGGGTGAGTGGTATAGCAGTATACCCAGGTTAATTTAGAATAATTTGCTAATCTTAGCTTCTCACATAAGGACCATTTATAACAGTTCAAAAGGAAGCTATTTAAACTTTTGCCTCTTTTCTTGCAGTAGGGGATGAATGTATCTATAAATAATATTTGAATTTTGTTATCTTTTGTAGCTACTTCTTAGTTTTCTTTTTTTTTAACTTTATTTGTGAAAAATGTTCCCCAACCTATAAATTGGATGAAACAGCTTGAACTGTATACTTTTCCTAGTATTTGTGGTTTTATAAATATTTGGAAAGGTAAAACAATTAAAAATATTTCATAACTATATCAGGGAATGGGACATTTTAAATTCATGATGTGTATAGTTTTTATATCAATAACTTGAAAAAATTTGAATACCACTTATTTCATTTGATTCCTAAATTGTATAGAATGATTAAATTGATCATCCTTTTATCACACTTAATTGCATGCTACTATCTAGATTTTGAATATCCATATATCATAAAGAAATAGATTTAACACTTTTGATTTTGTGAGCCTTCAATTTGACAGAATCTTTCATTTTCTAAATGAATGTAATTATCTTTGACCATGAAGTGTGATAATTCCTTCATACTATACTTTGGAATTAAAGCCATTTTAAGACAGTTGTGGGCAGCTCATTGGTTGTAAGTGGAATGTTGATATGAAGGGTAACTTAATTTAATCATCATTGTTTGAATTACCACATAAGATTGTACTAATCTTTTATGAAAAGAGCTGCAAAATGCTTTCAATTTTAGGAAAGTTCTAAAGGGAAATGTGAAAAGTACATTTTCATAGCAAGACAAAAATTTTCACATGCTAAGAAATGGTAGATAATCTTAATCAACTATGTAGTTAAAACCTATGTGAAGGACCAATAGTTTGAGTTGTCTCTATACTCCAAATCTTCCAATAATAATAATAATAATAATATTTTGTCTGGTAGATATTTCTATTCCTTGCTACAATATTGAATGTTATGAGACTTTGCATAAGTTAATTGAGCAAAAGTTATATGTCTTAAATTTATTAGTGAGATATATTGGTGAGATTTTATTATTGTATGCGTTTTTATTTCACAAGTTTCTAATGTTCTTGGAATTTTTAATATTAAACAAATATGTTCTTATATATAAATGCATTAGGTATCAGCCTCTTTATAGCTCAAATAATCCAGATAACTACTTTTTGGTTATGGTTCTTGGGTCATAGAAGCAAGGCAAGGGAGATACCACTGAGCTGTATCCCAGCCTGGTCCACATTATCTTAAATTAAAAATGGCAATAATTGGTTCAAAAATTTCATTTATATTCTCACTCACTGTCAGCATGGGGTGATATTTTTCTTCCCTCTTTTACCATTTTATTTTTGGGTTGACTTTATTCTGGAAAACCACTGTAGCTAAGATAGTTACATATATATTTAGTTGCCTCAGTGGTACAGAGGAAAGAAATCCCTTAATGTTGCAACCTAGAAATCATCACAAGAATGGATCTGAATCAATACTATGAAATTTCTAAAGCAAAGGAATGGTCTCATGTAAGTGTGAGTCCCATGGGAAAACTGACATTCTGCTATATGAAGTGGGAACAGTCCCTGAGTTGGCAAAAGCACCTTATATTCACAGTCATAAATCTAGAAACTCATCAGGCAGTAGGAACTTTTTATTTAATTTTCAATTTCTGTCTAAAACACTGATCAGGCCATTTACTGGGTTGCCTGTCTAGGAGTTGTTACACACACTTTGTGACAAAAACATTTTAACATATCTTTTCTTAAGTTCTTCTTAAAAATAGTACTAGCGATAGATTTTTGACTGTATGAATAAAAAATAAAATTGAGCAACTGTGATCTAATTTATCTTTCAATGCAGAAATTGTAGTCATTAAAGACGGATGAGTTTAGGTTCCTGTAACAGTTTTGGGGCAACAATTACTTGTGCAAAAGTAGAGAACCAGGCAGAAGAGATAGCACAGAGGGCAAGACAATTGCATTGTGCATACCAAGGCTTAATCCCCCGGCATCTCATAGTTTCTTTTACCTATTTTTAATTGAATCACTATGTGACATAAAAATTTCTAAGCTGTTTATGATTGGGTTTCAATCATACAGTGTTCCAACCCAACCTTCAAGCAGTACACGTTTTCCAACATGCCCCTTTTCCCTCCCATACCCCCTACAACCTGCCTTTATGGCACTTCTCTCCCTCTCTCTTTTCTTTTGTGCATATAGACACTGAAGAGTTATCATGTATATCCCTTTAACTACTTTCAACAATTAGTTCTAGACTAGCATTACTGTTTCCAACTACTATTGTCAAAATGTCCCTTCTCTATCTTATCTACCCTCCCCCACACAAACTTATGGTATCTCAGTATCAAACTTGAATCCATAAAAAGGAACATGAAAGAAAATGTAGCAAAACCCTTCAAAATATTGAAGCTAAGGGTTTATTCAAAGATGAAATATCCACTGACCAAACATGTGGAAGCAAAGATCAGTAAATGGGACTACATGAACTAAGGAGTTTCTGACCCTCAAAAGAAACAGTGACCAAGATGCAAAGATGGTCCACAGAGTGGGAAAGAATATTTACCTAATACCCATCTTATAAGACATTCATATACAAGTAGAACTTTATAGTATAAAATCATCCAACCCCAACAAAAAATGGGGAGGAGGAACTGTACAAAAAACTTTCTCAAAGAAGAAATTCTAATGGCCCAACAAAAGGCATATTATTAAAAATACTCTTCATCACTAATCATCAGGAGATGCAAAGCAAAGCAATAATGAGATATCATCTCACACCACGGAGGCTGGCATACATCCAAAAGGCAAATGTAAGCAGTGCTGGCAAGGATGTGGGGAGAAAAGGAAATCTCATTCATTGTTGGTAAGAATGATTGGTCCAGTCTTTTGGAAAACAATATCGACATTCACTCCAAAAACTAGAAATTGAGCTCCCACTTGAGCAGTCATATCACTCCTAGTAATATACCCCTGGGATCCAAAAAATATACAGCAGAAAAATCATCTTCAATTCTGTATTCATTACAGCACTGTTCACAAATGCCAGAATCTGTGAACAACCTGAGAGACTGAGAAAGACTGGATAAAGAAACTGGTACACCTACACAATGGAGTACTATAAAGCTGTTAGGAAAAAATGAAGTCATGAAATTTGCCTATAAAAGATGGGCATGGAGCATATCATGCTGAGTGAAATGAGTCAGAAGGGAAAGGACAGAGATGAGGCAACTGCATTCATTAGTGGGATATAAAAATATCAGTATGAGGCAAATATCCAAGGCCAGAAATCAGGGGCCAGGAGGACTTGTCAATGATTGGAATCTCATAGTTTCTTGAGTACTGCCAGGAGTAGTCCTAGAGCAGGGAGTTAGGAGTAAGCATTAAGAAAATTCAGGTGTGGTACCAAGCATTTAAATATTAATAGTAATGATGGAAAAACCTCAATTTTGGTGCCAGGACTAAGACTAGGAAGGGAAACACTGATCGGATGTCAACTGGAATCATTACATAAATAAATTTCAGCTAATCATTCCATTAATTGCAATCATATACAGAAACTATATCATGTTAAGGTAAAATGATCTTATAAAATATTTGTATTGGCTTTAATTTTTAAAATTCATATTCAAGTCTTACAGGTTTGTAACTCAGGTTGCTATGTAACCTGAGGCCTTTGGAGTTATGCTTCCTAACTTTAGGGTTATCACTTTTTCAGGTAACTACATTCATGCCAATAAATTACTCTGATCACTTATGGATTCCTTTGGTTTATTTTATTTGTGAGTGTTCTTTACATATTATATGATTTCACAGATGATATTTATGCATTTATTACACAATCTCAATAGTAAGTGGCTCTCAGTTCATACATTTACTGATAAACTGTAAATGCATAGTAACAGTATAGACCTCATTCCCATGACCTGAACAAATGGTTTGAGGCTCTTTGTGTTCCTGGAGTTAACAGATGCCCTTGGGCTACACTATAATGGACAGGGACCTATGGGGATGTTCCTGGTGCCCACTCAAGCAAATGGATGAACAACAGGTAGACAAGTAATATAAGTGATTTCACAATCCTAATGTACTCACCTAATGAACTTAATCTATGTACTCAACTGCCCCAGTAATACCATTTACTTCTCATAGTTTTTCCAGGGGTCAGGGAAAGTTTGTTGGATGTTCTTTTTAGGGACATTGAATTATTTCAAGTTCAACCCTCTCCTCTTCCAAGTATACCAATAGGGAAGGTTTATTTTAATGATAAAATTCATTCTAAAAGTACTCCAGAGCCAATTATCACCTCTCTTAACAGACACATTATTACTTTAAATGATAACACCAAAAGATCTGGTTTTCTTGCCTTTCCCCAGTGATATTTGAATTTTATCTGTTTCTTTCTATGCTATAAAACTTTAAGAGAAGAGTAAATATTTCTCTTTCCATAATGAGGCATACAATTTCTGGAATCTAAATGATCAGAGGAAAATCAATATTCCAATTTAATTTTAACAAGAACCACATTTATTGCCTATTGATTTTCATCTTGACAATTATCTGCACACTGAGAGAAAGGTTGGGCTGTAACCAAGTCTCTGTAACTGCTGGTTTCATGACCCTCTGGAAAACTCTATGCTTAACAACTTAGATACACAATTATTATAGAACAGGCACTACACTCACGTCCTCTTCCGTAAACCAGAACCATTTTAACCATTGGATGATCACGCTGTAAGGTAAGAGTATTATGTTTATTTCTCAGAGCACTCACTTCATAATGTATAAAGTTATTCATAATTGCGTTTTAGTCATACAGTGTCAATCCTCCACCAGTGCACAAATGTGCCCCATTTCCCTCCACCCACCCTGACAATCTGCATCTATGGCAGGCTCTCTGTCTCTATTCTCTCTCTCTTTCCCTCTCTCCTTTTTTACTCATTGTGGTTTTCTCTGCAGTCACTGAATGGTTATCATGTATATCCATTCACCTACTTTCAATGCTCAGTTCTAGATCTGAGTCCTGAAAAATTGGATTTCAATGATCAAATATTGACCATCTCCCAAGATTTTCCTGATTTTCAAAATAGCATAATATTCCAAATAGCATGTCCTGCCCTTGACCTTCTTAGCTAGAGAACAAATTGACACTCATGAGAGATTATACCCAAACAGAGTTGTGACATATGGATCTCAATACTTTGGATAGGTTCAAGTATATTGATTTATTTTATATTTCAACAACTTATTGATTCTTTATGCACTAGCATAAAGACAGATTTTACTTTTTCTTCACTGCCAAGTGAACAGTTTTATTTGGAAGTGTAACTCACATACAGCAGTTACTTATAAATACTTTTGAATAAATATTCATGTTTCATCGCAAAATTTTCAATTAATTGGCATTACAATCCAGATGAAGTTTCATTTTCCACTTAACATAAGCTGCTGTATTTTATGTTCATGAACTTTAAAATAATTATGCTAACCATTGTGATATGAATTACTCACCATCAATGGCGGGGTTTCATGCATATAGTCTTCCAACTCTAAATCCCTCACCAGAGACCTCATTGCCTTCTACCACTGTCTGTGTCTTACCCTCCAAACTCCAACCCCATCCCTATGTCACTATGATGGTGACTCATCCTGAATATACCAGATCTTGGATTCTGTTGCCTTGGGCCATCTGTTATTCTCTTGCTGTGCTTCTTTACATTTCTTCATGTCTCACACCTAAGAGAGAATTCTCTGTCTCTCAGCTTCTTGCCCAATTAACAACTTCCAGTTTCATTCATGTAGCAAAAAATTACTTGACTGCCTTTTCTTATGGCCATGTAAGATTCTATTGTGTATATATACTACAGTTTCTTAATCCAGTGATCTGTTAATAGTCACTAGTGTTGTTTCGAGATTTGGTCATTATTGATAGTGCTATCAATGTACAAATGGAGCAAATGTCTCCTGAATAAAGTTTTGGGGTTCTAGAGGTAAATACCAAGATATTACTGAATAAGGAGACTTAATTCTTTTATTTTTGACAGTGTCCACATTATGTTCAAATGGTTGATGTAGGAAACTTCCCTAGCTACAGTGGATAGGATTGCTTTTCCTACATCCATGTCAGTTCTCACTCTCTCTTTTTAAATGTCTACAAGTCTCAATAATGTGAGATACCTCATTCTTGTTTGATTAGCTTTTCTCTAATGATCAGTGATGCAGAGCTCTTTTAAATGCCTATTGACTATCTGTATGCTTCCTAGAGGAGTCTATATTCATGTCCTTTTGTTTGGATGAGGTGATTTTTTTCTTGTTAAATTTTATAAGTAATATATATATAATACATAATGTAATTAACTTGCTCTATATATATTTAACCCTTTTCAGATGAATGGTGGGAAATAGCTTTTTTACTAGTTTATTGGGTATCTTTATTCTTTTTTTCTTTTTTTTTTTTTTTGTTTTTTTTTTTTTGGATCACACCCAGTGATGCTCAGTCAGTGATGCTCACTCCTGGCTCTGCGCTCAGGAATCACTCCTGGCACTGCTGGGGACCATATGGGATACATATGGGATGCTGGGGATCGAACTGGTCGGCTGCATACAAGGCAAACGCCCTACCCGCTGGACTATTGCTCCGGCCCGGGTATCTTTATTCTTGTCCTTATTTTCTTTTGCAGCATCAGAGCCTTTTAATTTGAGATGATCCCATTTAGTTTGTCAAGTATTTCAAATCACCAAAAGATACCTCTATAATCTAATAACATAAATGGTCATGTCTGTTTCCTTCATAATAATTTATGGATTAGGACCAATATAGAGATCATTAATTTTGAATGGATATTTTCTAATGTGTGAATCAGAGAGTTTGCATTTATTTGTTTATGTCAGGTTGACCTGTTGGAAGTATTTCTTTAAATGTTTAGAAGAATTTGCTAGTAAATCCATCTCTTCCCAGGATTTTTGTTTTTGAACATTTTTTTGTGTCTCTTTTACTTCTGGACATCTAACAATGGGACACATCTAGTATTAAGAGTATTTTAATTTTTAAAGGAAAGAAGTCATCACAACTTATTTGATATACCATTAGCTTTCAGTTAATGAATTTTTACTCGATGGTTGGTATTATAACACATTCATATAGTTGAGCTGTATCATCATTAGGGCCCGAAATTCTCTTATGAAATTTGAAGAAAAGAGTGAAGTAGTCACATTTGTCTGTTATCCAGGTTGATGCTGTTTAGCTTGTTTCCCACAGCATCAATAGAAAAACTGGGTTGGCAACAGTACCCCCTTTAACCTAATTCTCCTTTACTCACTGGTTCCTATGATATTATGTAGGTTTAGTCTTTTGGGTAAGGAACCTAGTTTTTACAGGGAACCAACATTACCAGGTTTCAGTCTATAAGAACTGGCATAGTGTTTAAATTGTTCTCCAGAAATCAAACTCTCATTTTTTAAGTTTCAGCTTGATCTTGTTCTGTCCAATTTTCTATATGCTCTTTCCAACAACATTACTCACTTTGGACTCCAACTCCAATAATGGGTGCAGCCTTATTAACTAACTTCCAAAGTAGTTTCAATTGAATTCCTTGGCTGGCTAGGATTCCTTGCTTCTGAAAACAGAATGAAATATCATTATCTCAATCCATTCAAGAGCATTTTTTTACAATGAGCTCTGTTTCTAAAAATTCAAAACCACATCTTGTTCTCCAAATCCATTCACTTTTTCCATACTCCACAGTCTCCTTAACTTCATATTCTTTTTCTCAAAATATTTATGAAATGGAACAACATTTAGCATCACAAATATATTAACATGATTCTATAAACTCATGCTAAAGCATTTTGCATTTTGGAAGATGAAAGTTGGTGGAAAACAGAATACAAACAGCAGAATGTTTTCCCTTACTGAAGTCCATCTAGGAACATTTCAATGTGAGCTTGGAGGCTTGGAAGGATTTTGTGATAAGCACTAATTTTATCATCAGCTTGGGCTCTTGAAGCTGAACCTCATCTATAGAATAGCCCACGATTTTATTAAACAGACAAAATCTCTAACTAAATGCCTTTATTTTTTTTTTGCTTGTTCTGAGACTTCTAACCTGGGATACCCAATTGGTTTTTTAGGATATATTCCTGAATATTTCATATTTATGGTACAAAGTTTGGTACCTCGAAACTAATTTATTTTTCCTTATAAAATTGAACATGGCTTATTCCCTACCCTGTTTCCCACCTCAAATTATAGTAATTTGCCTATTATAGCCACAGAGAAGTCTGCACAAAGGAAAATCATGCTTGGAATTGTCAGTTATGATACATATGAGCCAGTATTATTTTCATGTTATTTATTGTTTTCTACTACTATTTTGTTGCAGCTGGTAGGAGCTTTCATATAATTTCAACCAAATGATTTCTGATCCCTAAGGCTGGGTGTGACTTTTATGTTCATATCATCACAAATAAGAGGCTTCCATTATTGTGTGTTATACTTAGTACAACTCATAGAGACAAATAGCTCTTTAGTAAAGTTACCTTTCTTTCTGCCTTGGAGGTGAATAGAAATAAAATCCTCATCTTTGGGGCAGGTCATAATCACACAGAGCAGTTTCACAAAAAATTGAGTGTTAGTCATTTCCAAAAAGTTAGAAAAAACCTTGATTCTCGATCTCAATGTTTATGGCCTGATGCCTGTTTTCATAAAGATGATTGCAAAGCTGAGTTCATCAGAATCTCTTGAGTATTTCAACAGTCAATTCACATTTGGTTCTCAAATATTTCTTTAGATTTACTCATTGATATATTCAACAGAATTTATAAGATTTAGTATGGTTAAAAATTAAATTGTTTAAAGTAGCAAGAAAATTCAGACAGACAAATTATAAAGAAAATATAAATTAGAGATTTGGATATAAATTTTAGTTGCCAATTCAATCCGATGCTGACAAGCTAATGATAGAGTTCTCATTAATGATAATTTATCAGTACTCCAATATTGTTCATAGATGTCAATCCCTCCTTGAATGTCTCCTTGAGTATACAAATGAAATTTTTAATTTTTAAAAATGGTTTTTTTTTAATTTTTAATCTTTAATATTCACAATATGGTATGTTTCTTAAATTCGATTGACAAGCTTTATCTCATTTAAAATCTTAAATAGAACTAAAGGCTCAAAGATAAATGGTTGTTAAATATGAGTGCATGAGTTATTCACTGAATGGTGGACAGTTATGTAAGAGTATTTGTTATTTTTAAAAATAGCTACCTGGAGGAACAGAAGATCGATCTTAGGCATTTGCTTGCTTTGCCTAGGACCCCTCAGGTTCAGTTCCCATCCCCACTATGGACTCTGAGCACTGACAGAAATATCTTTAGCATAAACATAGGAGGTAAGCCCTGGGATAGCTTTCTGTGGCCCAAAATCTTTAAA
>JAJIBD010006348.1:0-52733 GCA_021461705.1 Cryptotis parvus | reverse complement strand
TCAAGTGTCTCTGGAATCATGTCTTAGTCATGTTGCTTTCACGTTGAATCAGACATACCATGGAGAAGGTACTGGTCAGATATTAGGTGTTGTTCTCTCCAGGTGTATTTTGAGTTTAAGGGGACACACTTTCAAGTGTCCTTTTTCAACTTAAAACCATACTGAGTGAATATATACATGGGGAAGCAAATTTAAGTTTGTCTAGCCTTTAGTTCTAGTTGACGTCCAAATCCAACTCACTAAATCTAGACAGATAAAGTGACTTTAAAATAGACAGACTGCACTGAAATAAATTTAAATTAAAGTCCTGACAATATGCATGAAGACATAATAGTAGAGAAATAGATATAATACTGTTATAATAAAATATTAGATTTAGATAATATGCATTCATTTGTATAAAATTGAACCTTAGAACCACAATATAATGAAGTTCAAGCCAAGGGAGGCAAAGAGTTTTATTAAAGATGTTTATCTGAATCTTTGCAGAAAAGAATATCCTGCTTTTTTTTTTTGCAAGAAAAGAGTCCTGGTCATTGACAAGACAACTGTAATATATCTGATTCATAGTAAGTGTAGTTAATAAAATATCTTAGTACACAAATATGTGCCTCTATGTCATAAGTTTTCTCATATTTTATCTCTTCATCTTTGTCAAGGTAGAATTAGAAACTTCATATTCAAAGAGATTGGTGGAAAATATTAAGATAAAAGCTATCAAGATGCCAGGAAAACCAAAACCAGAAGCAAAATGAAACAACTCAATCTCAATATTTCCTGGAAGCATGTACACTAGGGGTGCACACTCATTCAGAAAAAACCATGCCCTATCATTTGCAAGTTTTTAAAAATTGTCTGTGTATTATCTCAAATTTTGTCTCTTTTTTAAATTTATCGCAATTAAAATTTTCCTTCCCAATGTGAGCTATAAAATCATTTCAAAGCTCATTCTACCTTTTCGGAAACAGACTTTTCATAATGAAGAAAAGTTTGCACAATGAAGACAATGCCCACCAGTGAAAGGAGTCAGGTTCGCTGTACACATCTCTGACAATTGAATACAGGCCTTCGTTTTGTCACTTTTCACTAGACTAACAAACATCTCATTCTGATACAACAAACACCTAGATGGATGAGTTTCCAAGAGGCATCAACTGGGAAGGAAACTCCAGTGGTTCAATCTACATAGCTCAAGAGATGGTGATGAGGAGGATGTAGTTTTGAAAATCAGTTCAAGAAAATGGCTTATTGCCAGAGATAAGAATACAGATTTCACATTCAAAGTCTAATTAGGTCAAATGTTCTGTTCTTCATGGTTTTTGACTGTTAAGTGAATGTAAATGAATGCTTTCTGAAAGTCCTTGAAAGATAATGATAGGAACATTTTCCTTAAGAATTACGATAGATACTTACTTTTACTGACAGTTTAGTGTACAGCATTTTGTTGGAACAGACTCTATGTGATCCAAATTAAAATTATAAAAATGCACATATAAAAATGGATTAGATAACAATATATAGCACATATTTAATTTAATGTCTAGTTTTGTTATACTATGTATGCTCTAATATGAAACTTATAAAAAAGAAACATCTGCTAATGTATATATTAATTTCAAGAGATTAAGCTATAACACAGTGACAATTTGTGTTTCATTTTTTATGCTTATTAAAAAATACTTTTATGAGGCTAGGGAGATAGTTCAGAAAATAAGGCGCTTTGTTTCACATGCAGCCTACCCCGATTTGAAAATCTGGCACAACATATGTTCCGAGAACTACCGAGGGTTCTCTCTTGAGCACAGAGCCAGGAGTATTTCTTCAACCTAAAACAAAAACAAAAAAGAAGATGGAAAAAAGTGTTCATCTGTATTTATGCTGAGTTGTAATAATAAAATATAACTGAATTATGTTCAGTGGAAGGTTATATAATTTTATAATGCACTGTAACTTCAATAAAAATTAAGGAATTCCTCAAACAATATATTTATATATATAAAGGCCATAAACCAATTCTTTACATTATCCTTTAAATTTTACCGAGAAATTAATTTTATTTTAGAATGTATGAAAATGAAAAGAATTGTTTTCCTTATATTTAATCTATGGTTTATAATGACATCTTTCTTTTTACAGAAAATATCATAAGAAATTGGTATATTATTTCATATATATTCTTGTTTAAATTTTATAAGTAAGAGTGATAGATGCTTTTTTATATTGTTTTGAAATTTATCCATGTGAATACGTAGAAACTTATTTTTGTTTGTTGGGCAGGTCACCAACAGCTGAGCTCAGGGGTACTCCTGGTTCAGTGCTAAGAATGAACTCTGTCAGTGCTTTAAGGGACCATATGTGATGCTAGGGATTGAAAATGGTTTGGCAATGTGAAACACTATTTTTCCACACTCTTACTATGGCTCAGGTTCACTTCTATTCTTAAGTTACTTTATCATTTATTTTATCTAATTAGGCATTTTATCTGTTAGGTAGAATTCTCTATTTTGTTCCTCTTATAAATTGCATTAGTTTAATCAGTTTCCAAATGAGAGAGAGAGAGAGAGAGAGAGAGAGAGAAGAGTGAGAGACAAATGAGAGATTTTCTTAGAGAACATGTAGTTTCATTGGATTAGGGACTGTTGACTTTTTTAACATCAATTACTCCTTGAAATTATAGTATCCCTAAAATTTAAGGAGTTTTATCCATTAAAATTTAAGGAAAATTATCCATGACTTCTACTCAGATCTCTTTGATAGCCACATCGACCTGCCCACATACCAAATTCCACAGGATGGATATGTCGTTCCCAACGTTCTCCCTTCTGAAATCCAACATGCCATTGTGTCAGTAAAGAAGGGAACAGCACCAGGCCCAGACAAAGTCAGACCCGAACACCTGAAGAATCTGCCTTCAGTACTCATCAATACACTGACTCGGCTCTTCACACGCTACCTGTCCGAATGCAAGGTGCCGTCCCATTGGAAAACCAGCAAGACAGTTCTACTGTTCAAGAAGGGAGATATCCAAGACATTTGGCAACTATCACCCCATCTGCCTGTTTCTGTCATCTACAGGCTGTTCACTCAAGTCATCCTGAACAGGATTGGCAGAACATTAGGTAAAGAACAACCATGCAAGCAAGCTGGCTTCCGAAAGGATTCAGCACAATCGACCATATCCACACGGTAACCAAGCTCATTGAGGTTTGTAGGAAGTACTAGATGCCTCTGTCTCACGTTCATTGATTCAAAAGAAAGCCTTTGATTCTGTGGAGACTAAAGTGGTCATCGAAGCCCTAGCCAAACAGGGCATTTAAACCCAATACATCAAGACCCTTCATGAGGCTGTATTATGGATTCACCACCAGGATCTCACCATTGTAAAAAGAAGTGATCATCAATGTCAAAAGAGGGGTTAAGCAGGGTGATACCATTTCACCAAAACTCTTCAGCACCACCCTTGAGAACATCATGCAACAATTAGAATGGGAAGGAATGGGAGTGAAGATAAAAGGTCAGCAACTGAACCAACTCAGCTTCGCTGATGATATCTTTCTAATAACACCAAACATTAGCCAAGAGGCACAAATGCTGGCTGACTTCGACTGAGAATGTGGAAAGATAGGTCTACAGCTGAATCTCAGCAAAACTATGTTCATGAGAAATGAACTAGTTCCAAAATCCCCATTCACTCTCAATGGAACAAACATCTCTGAATGCAGCAGTTATGTGTACCTAGGTCGAGAAGTCAACATGATGACAGACCTAAAACCTGAGCTGTGCAGGAGGAGGGAGAGGGCATGTTATGCCTTCAAAGCATCGAAGAAATAGGTAAAAAGACTAAGAACCTCCAGCTCCAGGCACAGCTCTTCAACACCATCATTCTCCCTACATTAACATATCCCTCAGAGACCTGGGCTCTATGAAAGCAGGATGAGAATGCTATTTGGGTCTCCCAAGGAGGAATTGTAAGAGCTATGCTTGGACTACCCGCCACTCCTCTAGGACCTCCATTTTCCACATCCGGACTTCCCCCTCATCAGCACTCCACCCTGCAGACCAACCTATTATAGCCCAGCAAATCGAGATCCACCCTGCAGCAGTCTTTTTTAATCCTGCCCAGAGCCTCACAACAAGCCAGATGACTGCCACTCCATGGGGCCTCCATTTTCCACATCTGGACTTCCCCCTCGTCAGCACTCTACCCAGCAGACCAGCCTATCACAGCCTGGCTCATCGAGATGCACCCTACAGCAGTCTTTTTAATCTGGCCCAGAGCCTCACAACAAGCGAGATGACCCCCACTACCCCTGAGGGCCTCCATTTTCCACATCCGACTTCCCCTCTCTTCAGAACTCCACCCTGCAGTCCAGCCTATCACAGCCCAGCCTGCGCAGCCCTACACGGTTCATCAATAAATGCTGGATTTTGAGATGACTACAAGAGTATGCTACCTGCACAGCAGAGCCTGGCAAGCTACCCGTGTCATATTTGATATACCAAATACCAGTAACAATTATAGACCTCATTCCCACCTGATGGAATGGTTTGAGGCTCTTTATGTTCCTGGAGCAAGCAGGTGCCCTTGGGCTCTACTTGCATGAGACAGGTCATATTGACATATTACTGGTGCCTGCTCGATCAAATTGATGATGAACGGGAAGACAGTGATACAGTGACAGTGATGCTTGGAATATCACGCCTCACTCAAGTGAAAGAAGGAATCCGGAGCTCCTATCTCCGTCGCTGTTCCAGAGTTAGGGACGCTGTCTCATTTGCCAAGCCATCGAAAATCAGATGGGCTGGACATGTAATGCGATTTGGAGATGACCGCTGGACTAGAGCCCTACGTACTGGATCCCATAGGATGTCAAAATATCACGTGGCTGCCCACCTTCAAGATGGTCAGACTTCCTCGTCAAGACCCTGAGCGAACGGTTTGAGTCTCTTTGTATTCCTGAAGCAACCAGATGCCATTGGGCTACAGTGGCACGTGATAGGGTCAAATGAAAATGTTACTGGTGCCCTCTCGAGGGAAATCGATGCATAACAGGATGTCAAGTGATCAAGTGATCCTTAAAATACAGATCCTATGAATCAAGGTTGTAGAATAATATTCGTGAGATAAACAACTAAACCTAAAACTGAAATATTCACTTGTAAGTTAGAATTAATGGATAAAAGGTACAGAAAAAACTAATGAGATGTTAATCAGAAATATAGTTATTCTGTGAAATATACCTTAGTGATATTGTTTTACAATATAAATGTGATATATGTCTTGATATTTTTCATTACTTTAACCACTATATTAAAACTTTCTTTTTTAAGAATCTAAACACAGTTATCTAATTTATGTGCAGGTGGTTGATATTTTCCTTCTCTCTACTGCTGTGATGATCAGGGGATGACAATCATCACAACAGTAATGACAGTGGTATTCACCAAGGCTCAGGCATCTGGCTTCAGTGTTGTTCATTTGGTCATGGTGCACTGGATGCTTACATTTTTCATTACTACCGTAAATGGAGCTTATTTTATGGCTTTCCATTTTACCAAATTGTGTTTTTTGAAGCAAAGAAATATTGATTTAAAATGTGTTTTAATTTATGCAAGAAATTAAAATCCTTGACTCAATTATTTATCACATTTATTCTGCACAAGTATCTCAGTAAGAAATGTATATAGAAATATAAGATAAAATAATAAATTTTTTCTTATTTCACTCTAATATAGCTTTCAAAAGAAATAGTTGAAAATGAACAATATGTATGAAATTGTTCTGTTTTTCCAATGTATTCTGGTCCATTGAACTTCCATTTTCAACACATGGACCAATTCATTAGAGCAAGAATTCAGTCAGAATGAATAAAGAATTGGACACAGAGACACAGGAATGTTTCATGAAAGCAATCTTCTGAGATGTGATTAAAATAAATTTTGATATTATAGGATGTACATTATTCACTCTTTAAAAGGTGAAGGAGACTTTGGTATGACAAAATTAAGAACAATTGAAATAAGGAACAAAAATGGCTCTATAGATAACATAAGCTTAAGCGATAAAACTGATATTGGCATTTGAGAACTAAAACAGTATTTTGTCTAGTAATATTAGAGAATAATAAGGTCTTTATATTGTTTATTATTTATGTGTTTTCTTTCTTGGGGGGAGCAGAGTGAAAGAATGGACTAAAATTGGAGGTTGTGTTGGAACTAGAGTAGAAAGAATGTCAAAACATTATATGGAAAAGTTTCTTTATGAAGGAATATTTGGCAATTTGGACAAAAATTGTATTGACTCATGTCAAGAATGAAGCAACTGGTAAAAACTAAGAAATGAGTATTTCTAAAAGGTCATATCCCGCCAATGGAGAGTCACTTAGTTGTTATCCAAAAAGCAAATGACTCTTGTTAGTTCGGTAGAAAAATATGGGTTTCACAAAAATTGAAGGTGCTCTGTATAATTATAAAAGTACTTTTTTTTACCCAGAATAAAATGTAAGATGCTAATTTTAGTAGATGTAAATATATCTAGAATGAAGCTACTTATGTGAATTTAAAAAGAATAACTGTCACAAGAAATGAGTCAGTAAGCACCAAAACCACCAAACAGATTTGAAATTTTATGTAGGAATAATACCCAAAGTTCTGGAGGCCTCAAGGATTATGGTGAGGAATAGAGGACATACCCCTAGAACAAATCAACCTAAATACTGAATCTTCACATGTCTTCCAGTCTTCTCTCACCTTTGCTTAGTCAAATTGGTCGCAACAATAAGATAAAGCCGTAGTAGGCATTATTTTACAATCTTAAGTGTCTGCACAACTGAGAATCCTCCCCAGAAAACCCCACAGGCACTAACTATACAGTGTTGCTGGTCATGCCATTTCCACATCAGACACATACATTTCAGACCACTGATCAATGTAGGGCAGGTAGTATTTATATTGATAATCCTAATTTTATTCTTTTGGGTTTGCTGGGCCACACCTGCAAGTGTTTAGGACTTACTCCTGACTTAATGCTTAAACCTGACTTTGTGCTCTCTCCTGTCAGTGCTAATGCACCAATGTGACGCCAGGGTTCAAGCTTGGGTACTACATCCAAGAGAAAGCATCATCACGGACTCTATTACCTTTCCACCTGGAGAATCCTCCACATGACCCATGTGGCACTTATTGGCTCTTAATTTATCTTTAAGACATTTTTTGTTTTTTGGTGGGTCAGGGGCACACCCGTGATAAGGGCTTATGCCCAGTTCTGTGTTCCAGAGTTGTTCTCAAAGGGATCATGCTTGATACATATGGCAGCTCATTAGCCTTGCTCTCCAGTCCTTTATGTATTTTAAAAGATCATTCATTCCTTTTTCAACTGATTCTTAAATTTTAATAGGATTGCTTAATTCTTTTCTGTGAATCAATGTTACACACTAAAAACCATACATAAAAATGATATTTTTAGGAAGATGAAATAGATACAAAAGATAAATAATACGAAACACTATTTGGAAACATTAGTTCCTTGTAATTCCTCTTTGGCTTCCGAAAGCACTCAATATATAATGAGCTCACAGATAACTATTAAATGGAAATTAAGGCATCATAATAAGGATATAACAATATCCATTATCAAAATATTTTGGGGCCATTCCTCAAATGACAAATGAGTAAATGAAGTAATAGAAGAGAATTGCTTCATGCAGAAATGTGAATAATATTCTTAGGTAATATCCTAATTTATCTTAGTATATGGAAATGCTACTGCTGATCTATAAACTGCAATTATTTCAAACTGCTTTCTCTGATTGTCATAATGCATTAAACAAAGTCAAATACAATCTTTCTTCTATAAGAAGCTTGGCATGGTGATTTAGGGAAGAGTACTAAGGTTCAACTTTTTTAGATCAGGAGATTAGGAGCAGGAAGTGATATCTCAGAAAATGGTAGTGTCAGGTATTTGCACAATACACAGACTCCACACACTGAAAATACCATAGGTCAGTAAAGATGACAGAATCATAATTTTTGGATCCTGGCACCTAACATAGCACAAAATTTGCAAGAACCAGGAAATCATTATATGAAGAAAAGGTTGCTAAAGTTTGGTGAGAGAATATTGGAGAATTCTTTCACCTAATTTTCATTCCAAACCCTCCCTCCACCTCACTCCCCAACAGAGTAGGGATGAGAGTTGTGGAGTTGCTATTGTACTGAATATAAAAGGGATCTTTTGTTTTATTTCTTTTTTTTTTTTAAAATATGCTTATTCATACTTGCCCATCAAGGTGTGTTGCAGGTGTGGCTGCAGTGCCTGGCTGCATAGACAGGTGGCAGACAGGAGGGAAGGCTTGTTCTACTGGGGACTCTGCCCTGTGGGCCCTGGATGGCTAATGGTCTGACATAGAAAAAGACTGGACCCCCTGGGATAAACCCAGAGACATGGCAGAGCCGTAGTGTATTTGATATGTAAAAACGGTAACAATAATGGACCTCATTCCCAATTAATGGAAATGTTACTGGTGCCTGCTCAAGCAAATGGATGAACAATGGGAAGACAAGTGAAGTGATACAAGTGATTTTTATTCATTTTTTAAAAATAGAATCACCATGAGATACAGTTACAAAGTTGTTAATGATTTTCATTCAATGTTCCACTACCAGTCTCCTCACCAGTGTACATTTCTCACCATCAATGTCCTCCGTTTCGCTCCCTGCAGAACCTCCCACCCTCCAGCCTGCCTCTAGGACTGGTACCTTTCTTCTCTCTTCCTCCCTCACTCCTTCTCTCTCTCTCTCTCTCTCTCTCTCTGTCTCTCTCCTTTTGGAAATTATGGTTTGTAATCATGAAAGTTATTATGCACATCACTTTTCCCACTTTCAGCGCTCAGTTCTTGTCCAGAGTGATCATTTTCAACTCTGATTGTCAGAGTCTTTCCTTCTCTATCCTAACTGCTCTCCTGACCCCCCCAGGATTGGGCAAGCTTCCAATTGTGGGCCCTGTTTTTCCTAAAAGATATTATTTCTAAAGGATTATAGTTGTGTGTTTTGATGTATCTGCTTGACTTCGTTTGGAGATAAAATTAGATAATACTAGAATAATTAAATTTAAATATGTTTTTCACTGTCTTCCCGTTCATCATAGATTTGCTAGACCGGGCACCAGTAACATCTCCATATGACCAGTCTCATGCAAGTAGAGCCCAAGGGCACCTGCTTGCTCCAGGAACAAAAGAGCCTCAAAACCATTCCATCAGGTCATGGGAATGAGGTCTATAATTGTTACTGGTATCTGGCATATCAAATACAAAATACGACACAGGTAGCTTGCCAGGCTCTGTCGTGTGGGTAGCATACTCTTGCAATCATTTCAAAATCCAGCATTTATTGTTGATGAAGCGGCCGCAAAGCGGCCGCGTGCGTAGTGGGGCTGTGATAGGCTGGTCTGCTAGGTGGATTTCTGACCAGGGTAAATGTTTTACATATAAATATATAATTTAAATACATATGTTTAAATACATACATATGTATCAGGTGCACATATATATTATTGGACATTTTTCTACTGGTACAGCTATATGAATATTCAGTAGTCACTGACATATATAGTTGGGTAATAACTATTTTTTATTGTTTGATCGCTTTTGTCATACGCAATTACATTTCATTGATTTTTAAAATTCAATATATAGAAACACTTCTCTGTTAGGCACTGAGCTTGAAACTTAAGAACTATCAATAACTTGTTTCTGCTTTCCTAAAGCATATATCCTCTTAGAAGAAAAACAAAATTAATACAAAATTGAAATATTTTCAGACAGTTAAAATTACTTCAAAATAAAAGGTACATAAAACCTATGGGTTTTGGTATAATTCTTTTGATAGGAAGAATTTTGAGGAACTACTTGTGTCAAAACTTGTGAGAATCATGGAACTATGCGTGGAGGTGAGGTTATAGTCTTAGAAATAGAAATAGATTTAACTGGTAATCAGTGATTCTAGTTCTGTAGACTATGAGAAAACAAAAAGGGTAAAAGTCAAGAGAAATCAGTCTTTATTGGGCAGGGTCTTATATAGCAATAAACTGTTTTGAACTTTAAAACTATAGTTATAAAAATTCTCAGCTATATTTTACAGAAAGAAAATGCGGAGTATTTATTTTTTGAAAAAAATATTTCTATTGTGATATGGAAATGAATAGGAAAGCAACAAGCCTAAAATTTGGAGAGAATTTCCAAAGATATTGCAGCAAGAACAGTTTGAGAAACGGAGGCTCAAATGACAGAGGTTGCACAGCAGGCAGTGACCTATAGATGACACTTACTGCAGTCAAAAAGAATTGTGAAAAGACTGTCTGGACATGAGACTAATAGATGTCATGTTTCCATAAGAGAAGAAACTCCAGCACTGATGAATTAAGTCAGCTGAGGAATGACTTCAAGATCCCTGAACACTGCTATATGTGGCCCATAGTTGCAATACAATTTATGAGATTTGAGAGTATGGTTGGGTTTAGAGGAAGAATATTTGACTTCTATGTGTGAAATACTTATTTGATCTTGGCACAGCAAAAAATAAGTAAAGGAAAAGAGATTTTTTTCTTTTTGATGAGGGGCATAGCTGGCAATGTTCAGGAGTTACTCCTTTTCTGTGCTCAGAAGTTATACCTGTTGGTACTCAGGGGACCATATGGATGTGCTTCAAGCAAGGCAAGCCCTCTACCCGCTTTACTAATGCTCTGGGCACAGGAGAGATTATTAGACACAAGGAAACACTCAATAAAGCTAGAAAGATATTCATTAACATATAGTATTATTTTGAAGCAAGTAAGATATATGGGATTTTTTATATAGCATATATGTCACCCTGTTTCTTATAATTATATACTTTACCAACTATACCACTTTTTAAAAACTTTAGACTCCATTAATTTTGACTATTCTAAATGAGAAAACATTCCAATCTTCTAAGTAGTGGATGCTTATCACTTCAAAGAGATAATTTCTCAGTGTTCTTCCAGTTGACCTGGGGTCTATCACTCACTTTCCAGATTAGTTGGTTCAAACTTCCTGTTACCAATATGTTTCATATAAAAGTAACGATTCCAACCAAAATCCTTTACATAGAAGGGATCAAATTCTTTTAAGCTAAAATAACAGTACAATACGAATTTTATATATATAAAAGCGGCTTAAAAGCTCCTAGCTACTTTGATGGATTATTGGGGTCTGTCAAAATTCTCCTTTTATCACTGCACATTATTAATGAGTTCAATCATGGGGTTGTGTTGCTTAATAGAGGTGGCAAAAGATTGATGTCAGTCTTAGAAGTGTGTTTATTGAAGTGACTCTGTGTGGAACCATGACAAGTTTGTTGAATTTTGAAGCGAGTTCACTGATGCAAAATGTTCTTGATATGTTAAGCAGGCTTAAAACTAGTTGCAGAGTTTACTATTTACTGTAGTTGTTAAAATGAAGGTCACTTTACAAATGGGGAAATTTTTACTATTAAGTGTAATGATTTCTCAGCTGACCTTACTCGTTATATGTTTTTCTGCACCTAAAATATATTTTTTAGGGCAAATTAATTTTTATGAATCATATCTTGAAATACAATGGTGTGCTGTGTTCTAAAATAAAGTTTCCTGCAACATGTGTGATCAGTACACCCAATACTTACAGTTTCATTTCTGATTCAGCAACAACTCTCCTCTTTCATCATGATTCTTTGGAAACTTACAATCTTATATTTTTCATAACTCAGAATAATTTTTTTGAGTTGCTGGTTATTTCATTTAACTTTTCTAGAACTATACAATGGCAGATACTGGAGAGTCTCTGAATAAACCTGAAGTTTTATATTTTTCATAACTCAGAATAATTTTTTTTTGAGTTGCTGGTTATTTCATTTAACTTTTCTAGAACTATACAATGGCAGATACTGGAGAGTCTCTGAATAAACCTGAAGTTTTTTCTTAGAATGCAGGAGCTCCTTCCTCTTTCCTGAAGTTCTGTGGTGTTCAGGTCTTAAGGCAGATCATGCAGAAGCATCTGCACCACCAGGGAGGGCCCCAGGCCCCACGTCTGTTCTGAGAGCAACTGATAGTGTTAGACACGTCATTGCATTTAGGAAGACTGAGCTTCCCTACCTCTATTTTTAAAAGAACCATGATTAATGAACTCTACTTCTAGAAAATGGAGCCTGAAAAATTGTAAAAAATATAAATTTCTCAAACACAATAAAACATTTTTACTGAGTTTTTCCCCCATTATATAGTATTGGCATGGCAGAGTCTGGCAAGCTACCCGTGTTTTATTTGATATGCCACAAACCAGTAGCAATTATGGACCTCATTCCCATGACCTGATGGAATGGTTTGAGGCTCTTCCTGTTCCTGGAGCAAGCAGGTGTCCTTGGGCTACTCTTGTCATGCTTCTTCAATTATATGGTAATCAAATATATATATGGTGTCAATATATGAAGGTGTTGAGTATGCTACCAGCACGGCAGAGTCTGGCAAGCTACCCGTGTTGTATTTGATATGCCAGATACCAGTAACAATTATAGACCTCATTCCCATGACCTGATGGAATGGTTTGAGGCTCTTTATGTTCCTGGAGCAAGCAGGTGCTCTTGGGCTCTACTTGCATGAGACAGGTCATATGGAGATGTTACTGGTGCCCGCTCGAGCAAATCGATGATGAGCGGGAAGACAGTGATACAGTGATTCCAGTTGATCTGAATAGAAAGTAAGGAAAATCATATGAACAAAACTGACTTTTTAGCATATACAGTAAGTTTTTTTAAAGTGGAGTTACAAGAAGCTGGAAATATTCTAATATCTTGTCAAAGTGATGTTTCTCACAAGTTATGTATGTAGTTTTACCTATGAAAAGGAAAGGAATGTATGCTGTATAATTTTAAAAGCAAAAGTTATTTTCTAATACTGTCTAAATTTCTGCAGTCAGATGGAACCTTATTTTAGACAAGATGACAATATTAACATAATGTCTAAAGGTGATAATGTACATAAAATGATTGTGAATACTAAAATTATCAATATTAATTTTAAGTGGGAGGGGCAACTGCATAATCTTGCTTTTCCAAGAAAGAAAATAAGAAAAAATAAAGAGAGTCACAAAATCAATAGAAAAAGATACCCTTGGGGCTGAAGTGATAGTCCAGCAGGTGGGGCGTTTGCCTTGCACACAGCCAGCCAGTGCTGGCGCTGGGTTGATCCCGGCATCCCATATGGTCCCCTGAGCACCGCCAGGAGTAATTCCTGAGTGCAGAGCCAGGAGAAACCTCTGGGCATTGCCAGGTGAGACCCCAAAAAAAGCAAAAAAAAAAGATACCCTATTAGATATTACTTTGCCAAGAAAATTATATTCAGTTAGGTTTGAAAATATTAGATGCTGATAATATCATAAAATAGCCAAGTCTCATTATTTCTTGGCAGAGAGAACTATTTTATTAATAATACATATAAATTTTATAACAAATCTGAATGTGTTTTTGTATTTAGTCATATTGTATTTATTGCAAAAAATATATGAGACCAAAGGTTAGCATAGTTTTAATATTACACTGTGATGCTTATTAAAACAAACATTGGCCTTTTTTGAATAAGTTAAAGAATAAAAATGTATTTTTGTTGTCTGTAAATAACTGGCATTTTCTGTGAAATTTGCTGTGTTTGTAGAGGGGACATTGTTGACAGTAAAAGAGCGAAATATTTGTTGTGTGTGCTACATATCTGCACAAGCTTATTTTTAATTATTTCTTACTTCCTTTGTGATTTGAGAAAAAAGAACAATTGATTAATGTGTAACCGTTGTTAAATAGAAGGGGCCGGGGTGATAGCACATTGTCTTTTACATTGGCCTTGCCGTGAGTTCAATCCCTGGCATCCCTTATGGCTCCCTGAGCCATAAGAGAATACTCACCACGAGTAATTTCTGAGCGCAGAGCCAGGGAGTAACCCCTGAGCATGGACAGGTGTGGCCCCAAAATAGAACATAAAATAAAACAAAAAGAACCAAAGAACTGGAAATAAATAAATCTGACTTGTAAAATAAAAAATTAAAATGTTAAAATTAATTACATTGGGTAGGGAGCTTGCCTTGCACATGGCAGGCTTGGACTTTTTTCCAGCATCACTTATCATTCCCGAAACATGCCAGGAGTGAGTTATTCCTGAGTGCAGAGCCAGACAGAACACCTGTGCATCACCAGGGACATCTTCAGAAATAACGGCAATGAAGATAATAATGAAAATGGAGGTGATGACAGCAAGTTATCCCTTATATCTGTCCATATAGTAAGCAACGTCTATTTGATGTGAACTCATCTTCATTTTGTAGATGAATAGATTATCACTCTCAAATGGGGTTTGCCTCTTGGTGAAAGCCAAATTGAAAGACATTATCAAAGTGGATCAAGTAATTATGATTGGCTGAGAAGAATGGAGACAGGGAAACTTGAATGTCCGAGAACTAGACAACTAGAACTTGTGGACCTGGGAGAATTGACAGACTTCATAGGTTTGGGCTAGTGTAAGATAATTGGATACTTGCTTGGTGCCTAAATGGGACTGAGACCACGCTGCTGCAGGCTCAGAAAATGGCTTGATGTTACTCACTGAACAGAGAAGGTGAGTTCCTGGTCACTCATGGTCCACTCCTCTGTGTTCTGTTCATGCTCTGGATGTGTGACTTGAATCATCAGCAGAAGCATCTGGCAGTAGTATCCAGATTCTCGTTCTTGAAAATAGTTATATTCCAGTCAGAGGGTCCAGCGGGTCAGGCTCTTGGCTTGCTAGTGGGCTGAGTGTGTTGGATTTCCAGTACTGTATTTGGCACCTCAGGGGCAGTCAGTATTGATTCCTGAGCAAAAAGTCAGAATAAAACTGTGACCACCCTGGGAGGAAAAGGGTGTCAACTAAGAAACAACAACATAGAATATACTTACTTTCAGGAAGCTCTGAAATTATAGCTATTCAAGCACATTATTCTGTATCAACAAGGGCAAAGATTGCAATGGCAGGTCTAATTTTCAATAATAGGTCTAATTTTGTCATTTTAGTATAAGTGGACTGGAAACTAGTGAGAATAATTATGCTCTGAAAGAAAGAGTATGGGAAAGGCTAGTACCAAAAACTAAATTATTCATTTGTTACCCATCATACAGAATCCAGAGTCAGGAAGAATCAAATAGTTCTTCAATAAGGAGAATAAAATGAGTGACAACTAATTTCAAATGTAAACTTTATTTCTAGTCTCTTAAATGGTAGATGTTATTATCAAAAATAGTAACTATCAAGTATTTATTCTGGAGAGAGTGAAAATGTTCACTGATCACTTGATCACTTGATTCCTGTTATTCATCCATTTGGCTCGGCGGGCGCCATTGGACCCTATCACGTGCCAATATAGCCCAATGGCATCTGGTTGATTCAGGAATATGAAGAGCCTCAAACTGTTCCTTCAGGGTCTTGACAAGGAAGTCTGACCATCTTGTAGGTGGGCGGCCACGTGATCTTTTGACATCCCGTGGGATCCAGTCGGTAATGGCTCTAGTCCAGCAGTTGTCTCCAAATCGCATTACATGTCCAGCCCATCTGATTTTCGATGCCTTGGCAAGCGAGTAAAAACGTTATAGAAGAATTTTGAAAAATTAAAAAATTGAAAAATAGATTCTATACACAAATAATTTTTAGTGACAGAATTTTCTATATCCTGATCCAAATTTAAGAACTCCCTGGAAATTTAAGGGCCATGTAAAACACAATTCTTTCAAAATAATAAACTATACAAAATTAAAGAAAGTTTAGCTAATTTAGTAAAGTATATGTTTAATTAATGTTTTACAGTGTGTTTTAAAATCTAGTGAGATAAAGTTAAATAAAAAGCATATAGTGAAATAGTCTCAAACTCTCATATCCATGATTAAAATGAATAACCAACTCCCTCTGAGCATATAATCTTTTTAGTTAATTCAAAGAAAAATGCATACTGTGCAAGAATTATATATACACACAAAATTATCAAGCAAAATAATTTCATTTATATGTATAACATCCTTTATAGTTTCCAAAGAGCTCTTTTAATCATATGCATGCTTAAAATTGAATAAATAGAAAACTGAATATTTTTCTTTGAGACTTTTCTTGCTATTAGTTAATTTTCTTGCTTTTGCTTTAGAAGATAATTTTAATATTCTTAACTATTTCCTTTAGATAGGCCAATACATTATAAGAATTTAAATGAATTATGTTGCATTTAATCTCCAAAATTGTGTGGATTCAAAATATATACACATATACTTATATCTAGATATACAAGCATACATGCACATATATATCTTTTATATTTTTAATTATTTGACTTCATAGTAAAAATGCCTAATGCATCAAACCTTACATTAAACCTTAATTTGTCTTCAAATTGGTTCAAACCTTTAATTTTTTGAATTGCTTTATCTAGAATCCTTGCAATTTAAAGGCATACAATTAAATTAAGAAATATGTAATCCTTTTTTTTCTTTTTTTTTTGAGAGGAGCTACTTAGGGGGCCACACTTGGCAGTACTCAGGACTGACTCTTAGCCCTGCACTCAAGAATCAGCTTTGAGTGGTTATCGGGCCGGAATATGGAATTCTGGGTATTGAACTGAGGTTGGTGAAGTGTAAGGCAAGTGCCCTACCAGCTGTGCTATTGCTATAGCTCCAGTAATTGCTCTCATCTTTCTCCCAAACTCCCCACTCAAGGCACACTTGGCGGTGCTCAGGGCTTAATCTTTTCTCTACATTAATTAAGGATCACTCCTGGCAAACTCGGGGGTGGGGGGGAAACTGGGGATTCAAGCCAGGATGGTAAAAAGCAAAGCAAATGCCGTAAACCACTCTAGCCTCTACTCACTTAAAAAATTAAATTTGATTAAATTTGGTGTGGTGATTCTACACTAAGGTAACAATCCTAGTGTCCTTCAGGGAGACAACACCTGGGCTAGGATTGAACCCAGTTTCACAGCATGCAAGGTAAGTCCCCGACCCACTATACTATGGCTCTGTAATCAGGTTTAACCTATTTTATCAATAAAATCAGCTACTATAATGGCTGCAATGCAGTAATTGGAAAAATAGTATTGAAACCAGTTGACAAAATTTCTGTTTCTGATATGTGTGTATTCAAATAATTTATTTGTAGTGATATAGTTTTCTCTTTTTCTATGGCAATACAATGTCTATACTACTAAGTTAACATACAGACTAAATTAGCTATGTTAATAAAACATGGAGACAGATGGAACAACAGTACAGTAGTTAGTGGATTGACTCGAGTTTCATCCATGATCACTTGTATCACTTGGATCACTTGTCTTTCTGTTGATCATCAATTTGCTCTAGCAGGCACCAGTAACATTTCCATATGTCCTTTCATATGCTAGTGCAGCCCAAGGGCATCTGCTCACTCCAGGAACATAAAGAGCCTCAAGCCATTCCATCAGGTCATGGGAATGAGGTCTATAATTGTTACTAGTATTTGGCATATCAAATACAACATGGGTAGCTTGCCAGGCTGTGCCCTGCGGGTGGGATACTCTTGTAGTCACCTCGAATCTCAAGCATTTATTGATGAACTGCACGGCCGCAAAGAGGTTGCGCCAGCAGGCTTGTGATCAGCTATTCTGCTGGGTGGAGTTCTGACGAGTAGGGAGTCGGATGTGGAAAATGGTGGCCCCTTATGGTGTGGGGGGTTTCTCTGACTTTTTTGTGAGGCTCTGCTGGGGTGGCGGGCCAGGGCTAGAACCCTCCTTCCCTCCCAGGCACCTCGTGATCAGCTGGGCAGGGGTGAGCAGGTAGGAGCTCTTCCCCGTGTATGTGAGTCTCACATCATCCATGATGTCACATATAATTACTACCACCATCATCACCCCAGACCTAGGTCAATAACTCCAGCTCCAGTCCAACCAGGTCTGCTCCTGACTGCAGAGCCAGAAAGGAAACCCTCAATACCACCGGATGTGCTCCCACCTAAATAACATTGTTCTTGTTACAAAATTATATTTTCTACAGTGCACGGAATACAAATAGTAGTGATATGCCAAATACCAGTAACAATTATAGACTTCATTCCCATGACCTGATGGAATGGTTTGAGGCTCTTTATGTTCCTGGAGCAAGCAGGTGCCCTTGGGCTCTACTTGCATGAGACAGGACATATGGAGATGTTACTGGTGCCAGCTCAAGCAAATCAATGATAAGCGGGAAGACAGTGATAAAAAGACAGTGATTATAAATTAACTTAAATAGTAGTAAAATTAAATAATATCTAATAATTTGATTAAACCAGAACAATCTAGTAGCCATGCCAATAAAACTGGAGCTGGAGGTAGGGGCTAAGGGTCACATAAGTCTTTCATTACTTCACTTGGCTTAGAAGAGAAAAATTTATTTCCAAAATATCCATTAAGAACAAGGAGAGGGCAGTTGTTAGAAACCCACATAGGTAGAAACTGGGGAATAGAAGGTCATTGCTACCAGTGAATGAGAACTGGTGAGGTTACCCCAAATTCTTGGCTATGGAATAATTTGGAGTTGTGCTTTGCATACTCTTCTTGTCATGAGTTTTCTTTGACATATAGGTGTTCAACATAGTCAGAGGATGTCAGAGAACTGAAAATCAACTGCTACAATGGCAGTATACAGATGGGATACTAGCCAATTCTTCTAACTGTACAATAAATAGAAAGTGCAAAAAGTACATTTTGCTTTTTGGAAAGTTTGATGAATTGTAACAAAAAGTACAATCAAATCATTCTTAAAAAGTAAACAGAAGCAAAGAACTGATACATTTGAAAACATTTTGATTTAGAAAAGGAAAAACAAAATAAATGAACAAGGAAGATTACAATAAATATTGTAATTCAGGTTCTTTGTAAATTGATGAATGCAAGTCAAATTTTATTTTTCATCACCTAAGTTTTTAGAATTAAGTTCAGTTTAGTTTACTATTCAACTCTATGAATGTTTAGGAGCAAACACATAGTGAGAATCTGGGTAGCAACTATTTTGTAAGTCCCTGTGTTGTCACATTGACCTGACCAATGTCATTCAGGGTCTTACTCAATGACTAATTTCTCATTAGAATTATCAATGCGGTTAGACCACGAATTGATTATTTTTCCCCTCTTGTGACTGCTTTAATATGTCTATATTTGGATCTATACAGATTCAATATATTGAAAAACTTGCATCGTTTTCTATTAGCATACTTATTTGGCAACTTATTATTTCCTCCCATATTATATACACTACAAAAAATCCCTTTTTTAAATATTTATTAAGGTGCTAGATATAAACAGGAAAGCCTTTGAATAGAGCACTATATGTTCAAAAGGCAATAATACCATTTATCTGAAATAATGATGGCTCTATGTATTATTGATCACTAATGCTATCTTATGTTAGCATAAGAAGATAAACATTGTGCAAACTGCAATGAATTATCATGATGTGAATTCAGTTCTTTATGTTCTACTCAAAGATCTTCTAAAATATTCTAAATTAAGTTAAATAATTTGTCTTATTTTTATTACGTGGTAGGTGCAGTGAGCTATTATGCCTATAATTTTTTAATTTATGATTGGTTGTTGGTCCACAGCAACCAATGCTCAGAGATTACTCCTAACTCTCAGTCAGAAATTACTCCAAATGAGGGACTATATGGGATGCCCAAGATCAGGCTTGGTTGCATCCAAGACAACTAGCCTGTTCTCTCAGGCTCCCATATACTTTTATTTTTATCAATATATTTTTACCTTTTTCCAATGAAGTTTTGAATAACTGGCATCATTCTAAGGAAAAACATTTTTAAAGCTCTAAGATCTGTAATAGTGTACCCTTATGCTTATATCTCTTTCCATAGTTTTAAACAAATTATTTCCTTTCAACAAATTAATTTTTTATTCATTTAGAAAAGTGGCTATGAGTTCCCTTTGTCCACACTTAATGCCATTATGTGAGCAAATATGTGCTATAGCTAAGGCATTGGAACAATCGTCACATAACAAAAGTGACATTTCTTCTTGGTATCGTGATATTGAACACTTAGTAATTGTTTTTATCTCCTCCCAATAACATAGTTAAGTATAACTATTCACATTTCATCTGCTCATATAACACTCACATAAATACAATCAATAAGGCCTTGAAAGCAGCAAGAACTTGAATATTACTGGGTCTTTGACATATCAAGAAGCTGAAAGGTATTTTATTTTTGAGTTTGCATTAAAGTAAACTTTTCTTAGAAGTATCATTATTTTTGCTTTGGAGGCCATGCTCAGCATTGCTCATGGGTCATGGTGGTGCCAGGATTCAAGGTACCAGGTACCTGGCCTAGTGGTACCAGGATTCAAATCAGTAATGTATTCATCAAGCACTCTAATCTTTGTACTGTCTTTCTGACCTTGAAGTATCATATTATATGTAATTTGTATAATTCAACTTTGTTTTGAAAGTAAAACACTTTAAATTATTAGAAGGTTTCTTTCTGTGAAAGATTCACCTTGTTTATATGCTAGTAGGCATCAATGTATGGCAAATATACTCCTTAATATCTTTCTTAAAAACTCACTAAAGAAATAAAAAGACTATGTATATATATAGTCTTTTTATTTTTTAGAAAAAAAATATATATATTTCTCAATTTTGTTTTTGTTGCAGGTACATACAATAAATTTGGAAAATAAAGTACTGAATTCACATCATGATAATTCATTGCAGTTTGCATAATGTTTATCTTCTTATGCTAACATAAGATAGCATTAGTGATCAATAATACATAGAGCCATCATTATTTCAGATAAATGGTATTACTGCCTTTTGTACATATAGTGCTCTATTCAAAGGCTTTCCTGTTTATATCTAGCACAAATAATATATATATATATATATATATATATATATATATATTTCTCAGTGTTATTCTTCAGCTATTTACTTCTGAATTTCCAGTGAAAAGGGATATAAATAACAGGACATAATATATAACAGGACATAAATGCATTGAAATAAAATTGCTCAGTGACTACAGTAATTGAGGGAATGCAAATGTTTTTCTTGACATTTGGCAACAAAATGCATTAGACATCCTTCTAAAATTACTTTGAGACTCCTCACAAAGGAGTTTCTAAGCCTTTTACTGTTTCAACTAATTAACTTTTGGTCACATTTGAAGTTAAGATAACACTATGACAAAAATTCTTTCTACAGAGTGAAATTTTAACTCTTTTACCATGTACCATGAGTTCATTCCCTAATATTACTTACCTTCAAGTAAGTTCTGAGGACGTTCTTGCATGGCCTGCCAATACTGAAAGAGGTATGTGAGTTTTAGAGCCAAACGAGGTATGTGAAAGCACCAAGACTAGCATATGCAAACACCATGACCAGGAAATGTGACTCTATAAGCATCATAATAAAAATTCACATGAAAATTATAATTATAATTCACATGAACGTTATAATTAAATGAGTGCTGTCCTAGGAGATCACCAAAATTAGATGTGTGAGCAATACAACTAAGTGTCCAAGCACTATCTCCAAAAATATGTTAACCACAGTCACTGCAACAATAGAAACCTGGTGAGAGGAGAGGAAAAAAAGGAAAGAAAGTGAAAAAAATTCACTTATTCTTTTCACATGAAATTCTCACTTTTACCTAAATTTTTTAATTTTCCAAAGATGTATTTTGTTAACTTGTGGAGTTTACAGAGACAAAAATTAATAGATTTATTTCAAAGAAGAGTAAATTAAATGGAAACATTTATGTGACACTATGTAGTTGCCAGTAGCATAACCAATGCAAGACCCACAATTCTTTAACTTGGAGTGATCATGGGCTTTATTAGTATTTAGAACTGGAAAACAGAGCAATTTCTTTGAACTTCTCTTTCTATCACACACGTTCTTTCACTATTGTATCTGATATATTAGGGTACCATAACATGGAGCAAGAGAGATCCAAGAGGACATCTCCCGCAGTCTAAATATATAATGAGGCTTAAAATACAATGTGCTGAAAACTTAATTTAAAAAACCAGCAATAAATAAGGATCATTACTGTCACAGGACATCCATAATAAAACTATAATATATTTAACTTAGAAAGCTTCATAAAAATATAAAATTTATACAAGATCTAAAAGAATGAACAATATGTAATACATAGAAGAGACAGCTTATTATGAAGAAATTACATTAATAAGGGAAGTACTTAAAATAATCCTTACAGAGATAATTATTTTCATTGTCTAATTTCATACTAACTATGACTATTATGTGCTTATTCTCTTTGTGCCTATTATTTTCTTTCTATAATGTATTTGTTTGGGTAGGATTGAAATATAATATGCTTAAGGAGGTAATTACTGTGATTTATTTCATAGGTAGAAAAAGCTGCAGAACAGATCAAGTATATTAAACTGGGCTTTATATGACATTATGACTTTATATGACATTAAAAGATGTTTCGCATTGTAAAGCTGAACATCTACTTGTAGACTTCATGCTGTAACTTGTAATTTTTACCATGCGTTGTTGGGGAATACCGGGCACCCTGACAAAATCAGGGAGCAGGGTCAGGGGATCC
The DNA here is from genome assembly GCA_021461705.1 of Cryptotis parvus. Lineage (NCBI taxonomy): Eukaryota > Metazoa > Chordata > Mammalia > Eulipotyphla > Soricidae > Cryptotis > Cryptotis parvus. The sequence continues at coordinate 30,082 of JAJIBD010006348.1, read as the reverse complement.
CCTTCTGCACCAGGGGATCAATGACTGTGGACAGAGAAAGACATGAGAATCCAGCAGAGTTTCAAAAGGCTTTACACTCACAGGTTCTGATATACAATCCAGTAACAGGAAAACCTTGGACACAGTTTATAGCTGGGACCTGGCCACATGTAGGTTTAGAATCCTAGACCAAGATGGCTGCTACCATGTGTTAAGTCCCAAGAAGAAATGGAGAGGAGGATAGCACAGTGAAAAGGGGAAAAGGAAAAAGGAAAAAAAAAGACAAAATGACAAAAAGTGAACAGCTTTTCTAACTTTTCATTTCGACTGCCCACAGAACGGAAAGCAGTTAGGGTCAATTCCCTCAGGTAACTTCCTCCAGGACCTCACCTAGCTCCATTGAAATGTTAATGTTGCCTAGCCAAGGTCTGCCTTGGAAGTGCCCTGCAGGATAGTGGTGGGGGAAAGGGCAAGTATCTGTACCAAAGGATATTCTAGAGCCAGGTATATATTTCTTCAAGCCCTCACAAGATTCTCATTTTTACTTCATAGTTGTTTTGTTTATTAGCCTTCAGACTTATCAGAGAGCCATGTTTGCTTGCTTGGAGGCAAACAGCATTTCTCTCTGGTCTAATTACTTATGAATCCAATATAGCCAGGTAAATATACTGGTAAGATCAGCAAGTCCCAAGATGATTGTGGTAGCATGAGAGAAAATATTTATATCAGCTAACATAGAATACGTGGTAAGATATACTCCCGCATATCAAACTGCCCCTAATCTACAAAGTGGTCTGCAGGACGTAACCCCAGGCAAGATGCAGAGGCTCTGGGCAACAGTGTACTGCAAATATGTGTTACCTTTTTAATTTTTTGTTTACGGACCACATTTAGTGGGACTCAGTGCTTATCCCTAACTTTATCATTCCTGGCAGTGTTCAGTGACTGCTCGTGGTTTGGGGATTGAATCCACCTTGACTATGTGCAAGACAAACACCCAGATCCACTGTCCCACCTGTTTCCCCCTTAGAGCTCAGTTTTTTCAAATAAGTTTACCCCTTTCATATCTGTGTTCTGTATCATAGCTGCCACAATCTATCTCAAAATTAAAGCAACTCTGTAGAATAATTTGGAAGAACTGAAATAAGATCTATAGAAACTAGAGTATAGACACTTGAGTTGGCATGGGAAACAAAGAATCTGTATTTTCATCTCTATAACCCTGAATAATGCATGACAACTAACCTTAGTTAGTTGGTCTTCAAGTATATATTGTAGCCAGATCTATAGAACAGCAGGGAGGGCAGTTTCCTGTGCATATGGGGGACCCAGGATAAATGACTGGCACTCCAAAGTTCCCCCTTGGCATGCTCTTTGCGATTTATAACCACGGATCCAGAAATCAGTGTGTGACAAAAGCTTGGTGTGGCATTAAATATAATGAAAATAATTAAATAAATAAATAAAAGAGATTGGATCCCTTGATGTGGAAGATAGGTGAAAAACTGTTTAGTAGACAAGATTTCTTTAAGGTATGATTTCATTTTATCATTATTTGTTATATGGAAAGGTGCTTTATTTTCCACAATAAGCACTTCCTTTACATACAACTCAACTTTAAACTCACATGGAGTAACTAGTGGAAATTTTACTTTGATATTTTAAAGTAAATATTTAAATGCTTAGATTACTCTTGTCTCTCCAAATTACAGCTTTGTCTGTAGCAAAAAGAAAGGACATAATTTGATTGTCAGAAAAATTACACTATACATTGGATCTACAAAATGAGACTTTTATGTGAGTAATCCCAATAAGAAGTCAGGCCACTGAAGCATAAAAGGAAAGAAACTGCCTCCATCATTGTTCTTCTAAAGATCATAAACTGGGCTACCTTTATGAATGTAAAAAATATTAGGAATTAATTTATTCATTAGGTATCATAGAATCCAAAATTTAAAAAGTACCTTTGTAATAATTTATCTTATTTTTATAAAGCTAAACTGTGGCATTTCAACATTCATATATGTACTAGTAGTAACTAGTGCCCACTCGAGCAAATCGATGAACAATGGGAAGACAGTGATACAGTTATATGTACTAGATGTTACCCTTTTAGAAGCAGGGCTTACCCCAAAGATTGAACTTTCTTGCTATGATCTCAGAAGCACAAAGCGTGCTAATCTTGATGGCCACTTAAAAATAGCTTGTTCAATTCTTAATAAATAACCCATAGCTTCAGCTAATATAATTTTATAAATGGTTGAGTCATTTATAATTCAGTTTACAGTACTTTATAATGTAAAATATAAAAGATGCTGCAATAAATGTGGGGTGGCTTTTTTAATCCATCCACTCTTCCTGTCATTTAATATTCAATCATTCATATTTTTATACTTGAAATTATGTGATAATGGTATATTTAATATGATATCAATGAACTAAAATAACAGAAAACTCCATATTTGATGTGATTGAGCAGAAATATCTGTATTTGTATAAATTTACCATGTTATTTTTAAAATTATTTTAAAATTTATTTTAAAAACTTATTAAAAATAATTTTAAGAAATAACACTTTGTGTCTATTTGTGTGTTTAAACTCTTGCACCTTTAAAGATATTGAAGATTTCCAAACTTTACCTTCCACCCAAATTCTTCTTAGAGATGCTGGAATCTCATTTTGCTTTCGTGTGTGTGCTTATTATAGATTGTTATATTCCCAATAGAATATTACAGGTTTTTTTTTTTTTTGCCGTTTTTGGGTCACACCCGGCAATGCTCAGGGGCTACTCCTGGCTCTGCACTCAGGAATTTCTCCTGGCAGTGCTCGGGGGACCATATGGGATGCTGGGGATCGAACCCAGACCGGCAGAGGCCGGCGCGTGCAAGGCAAACGCCCTACCTGCTGGGCTATCGCTCTGGCCCCGAATATTACAGTTTAATACATTTTTTAAAACCTTACAAATTATATTCACACTGCCAAATATTAGTTTTGCTTACAATTTTAGGATACCATTTTTGGCACTTACCAAATATTATATATATAAAATATTTATATTTATATATTTTTATGGGTCTTGATATCATATAAGATATTCACTTTTTAAAATTTTTTATTATACCACCATGAAACATACAATTACAAAGGTGCTCATAATTGGTTCTTGGTAATACAGTATTCCAGCACCCATCCCTCCACCAGTGCCCCATTTCCACCACCAATGTACCCCTCCCCTCCCGTCCCCCAGGCCGCCTTAATAGCAGGTACCATATATTATATATAAATATTACACGTAATATTTATGTATATATATTTTTTGGGGAAAACATATATGTATATATGTATTTTTTGAGGAAAATATTACTTCCTACAGAGAAACTTTACTGAATAAACTTTAATCAAAGAGGCAGGCTAAAGGGATAGTGCAGTGGTTTGGGCACTTGCTTACACCCATCTCACCCAGGTTTGTCCCTGGCAGAACCCATTGTTCTGTATATATATACATATATATATATATATATGTGTGTGTGTGTGTGTGTGTGTGTGTGTATGTATATATACATATGTACATATGTGTATTTAAAGCTAAGGGGGTTTATGTGTATTGTTACTAAAAAGTTGGAAGATTCCATAAATAAATAAATGTGGTGTGGAACAGTTCATTTAATTTTCTGTAAATTATTTTTCAGTCTGTTTTCCTCTATAATTGATACCCCATTCCCCACTGGCCTACAGATTTCCTTTGAGAGAAACTAATTTTAATTTGCCTCTGGAACTTGATTCTAGCATTGACCTTCAAGGTTGTCATACCCACTAGGATTTTACTAATCTCAACCTTAACCAGCCTTGACTCAGGAGGATATTATATGTTGAGCTCACAATTGGTGTCCAATAGCATATAACATGAGAGATTTTTTTTCACATTGCCAACTCTTTGCCTTGAATATCAGAGTGGAAGTACTTCATAAATTATTGAAATAAGTAATATAGTTAAGCAAGCAGTCATATGACTTTTGAAAATATTTTGTTACTTGTCACTTATATCACTTGTTTATCGATTTGCTTGAGCAGGTGCCATTAATATCTCATTCATCCCTGTCTCGTGCTAGTATAGCCAAGGGACTCTGATCACTCCAGGCACATGAAGAGCCTCAAACCATTTAGGTCATGGGAATGAGGTCTATTGTTGTTATTATGTTTTGACATAGCAAATACAACACGGTAACTTGCCAGGCTCTGCTGTGCAGACGCTCTAGTATTTACATTTTATGATGTACCATATGTGGCAGGCCAGGGTCAGAACACCTCATCCCTTCTGGATGCCTCATGATCAGCTGAGCACAGGGAGAGTCTGTAGCAGCTCTGTCCCATGTATCTGTGTCTCTGGTTCACGCCTGGCAGCCCGGCCACTGTTGTTGACTACCGGCTGTCTATCAGTTGTTGTTGTAGCTACTATTGTTGGCTACCGGTTGTCTGTTGGCTTCTGACTCTCCCTGTGCTCATGAGGTATCCAGGAGGGAGGGTGGGTACAGGCAGTGGGCCACCACCCCAATAGAACCTTGGAAGAAGCCAGAGGAACTCCAGCACCATGATGGTAGACATTTTCAATGTCCAGACTCCACAGCTCATCAGAGCTACACCCAAGAAAGCAAGAGAGAAGTGATCTCAAACCCAGCTCATCAGAGCCCCACCCTAGAGAAAAGCCGATTTCAAGCCTAGGTATGCTGGTCTTAGCAGCTTTTGTGGAAATGGACTTGGGGACCCTTTTCCCCACTTCTGTTCCATCCGGGAGGCCCAGTGGACCCACCCATGAACAGCTCATGGGCTCTCGGCTGCGAACCATTTTGCTATCGGGTTAAAAAAAAACAGTGCTTCCAATTTTTCAGTGACATGTACTTGCTACCTATAAAAAATTTGTAACATTTTATGCCTTGCATAATTGTATGTTATTGGTTATCAATTATAAAGGGATCTTATCTAAGTTTGATTAAATTCTATTTTTATATCATTAAAATTGGACCAGGCAGTGCTGAGGGATTAATTTTAGCTCTGCACTCAGCCATCACTCCAGGGTGGGTTCAGAAAACCTGAGTTGCCAGGGACAAAACCTGGGTCAGATGGGTGTAAGCATGTGCCCAAATCACTGCACTATCCCTTTAGCCTGCCTCTTTGATTAAAGTTTATTCAGTAAAGTTTCTCTGTAGGAAGATAAGATTTCCCTCAAAATTTAAAAGAAAAAATATAGGGGTCACTGCCAGTGGTGATGGTTTTGTGCATGAGGCTTAGCAACTGCTGGAAGTCTGTGGCGCAGTGCTGCAGGCTTGATAGTTCAGTATTAGCCCAGTATTGCTGGGAATTAAACATAGGGACTCACACATACAAGGCATATGCTCTACTACTTTGAATCTTATTCTTGTCTTTTCCTCTTAATTTTTAATATCCATAACAATGTGTGCTGTTTACATTATATGTGATTCAGCACTTAAGTTCAGTCACACCTGAATAGATCTAAAAACTGGTTTATAACAAGAGGGTTTACCTGAATGTTCGTTTCTCTAAGGGCTTACTCTAATCTTGATTTGACATGCCTGACAGTCATTTGTGGACCTGCACTATGGCTGCACACTAGACTGGGAGATAATGGCTGAAGAGGATGACAAAATAGAAATTTGTACAAATGTTTCCTTCTCTTTATTTAGTCTATTTATTCTTTGACAGCTCCCTGTTCTCTACCTTAAATGTCTTGTTCTGTATATTTTCCTACATTTTCTCAATAAATAAATATTTCTCAGAATTAATTTTCTTTTCTCAACAATATGGAACTGAAAAAATATTTTTTGCATATTATTTTCTTTTTACTATTTTGTTTTTTTGCCATACCTGTCTGGGCTCAGATCTTACTCTTGGTTCTACTTAAGATTCACTCCTGATGATATTTGAAAGAGCATATGTTGTATTAGGGAAGAAATCTAGTGAGTCATGTACAGTGCAAGTATTGCTGTACTCTTTATAAGGTCAATACTGATATTTCTTGGAGAAATGACAAAGTAATATAGAAAATAACAGCAGACCACAGCGGCTGGTGAGCCCTGGAAATCAAATCCCATACCCATCTCTGTACTGTTAAAAAAGACATCTGAGGTGTTGAGTGTTCTCTGCTTATCAATAAAACCACACTCAATAGCTAAAAATATTCAGCTACTAATGCCTATATTTGATTTTTCACAACTCTAGGGATGAAGGATAATTGAAAAAGATTCATGTATATCAGTTTTAACATTTACCTTTTAGAGTTACATTTTTTTTAAATAGAAGATAATGAACTTTGTAAAATACATGTCTGACAAAGACACTCAAGGGAAACAGAGAGAATGTAGATGAAATATTATGGGAAATTAACCTTTCTCCCTAAGAATTGTAAAATAAGACTGGTTAAAGAATCTGGTTAAATGAGATTGGTTGCATGCATTTGAAATTTTGCTCCTTTATTTTAAAATTTTGTAGGAACACTTCCTATAAATGTATAACATGCACAATAAATTATAACTTACTGATTTCTGCTAGATGGCTGACTGGATGGATCTTTTTATTGCAGAACAAATAGTGATCTCTAGAAAAGTTTTCTCCAATCTCTTGTTATTATTATTATTTTTTTTTTTGCTTTTTGGGTCATACCCGGCGATGCTCAGGGGTTTCTCCTGGCTCTGCACTCAGGAATTACTCCTGGCCGTGCTCAGGGGACTATATGGGATGCCGGGAATCGAACCCAGGCCGGCATGGGCCGGCTCCGTGCAAGGCAAACGCCCTACCCGCTGGGCTATCGCTCCGGCCCCTCTCTTCTTATTTTAATTCTAATTGTGCTGCACTATCACTCTTTAGAAAAGTGTAAATCAAGTTATGAATTATGAAATCAATCACTGGTAATCTTTAAAGAAACTATGTGACCTTACTACATGCTTTGACTTCAAAGCACATACACAGATACCCCATCATGCCATAAGGGAAGATGGCTTTGGAACCAATAAAGAAATAAAGATTAATAAGCATTTTTTGAAATATTCAAGTGGGAAATAATTCTTCATTACTAGGATAAGAGAATATTACTATATTTGGTACCACAAGCCTAATCCTTAGAAAATGCTTTGGTTACATAGTTTCTCTGAAAATTAAGTGTACAAAAATGTAAGCAATATTTTGTCATTAAATCACCCTAATTTACTTATTTGACATAGGTTATTACTTTGAACATATTAATAATGGTAAATCAGAACATGAGCTAATTACATAAACATCTTGAAGAACTATATAGGTGGCAATAATTCCATGAAAAGATATTCAAAAGCATTAATCTCTTGGTTCTTGCCGTTTTGATCAAAGAGTCTTGGTGTTCTGTTTCTGTTTGAATTTATTTTCTTTGACACTCTCTCAACCTCCTAGTTAAGTGCACAGGTCTCCCTTTCGGACTAGGAAGTTCTCAGCTATCTTTTCCTCCAGTATCTGCTTTTCCTGTCCTGGTATTCTTATGATATTATTTATTTATAATTTAATTAGTTTAAAAGATCTCTCTCCTATTACATTTTCCTTATTGATAACGTGTGTGCCTTGTCTGAGCAATCCTTCTCTGATTGTTTTTTTTCCACCTTTTCGTTATTCTGCTGAGTCTACTACCATGTTTTTAGTTCTACTTTTGTCTATTTGAATGAATTCTTAAATTTTTCATATTTAATTTAAAAAATACTTTAATTTTTAATCTTTCTTTAAGTGTATTGAATCTTTTCTCTATGCTCTCTTCAGCTAAGTGAACATCAAGTTATTCTGAGACATTGCCCTTGGGTAATAGCAAAAATTCAGGTGTAAGGACTTTCCGGGGTCTCTATTCCATTTGTTAGTGTGGGAATTTAAAAAAAAATTAAAACTCATTTTAATTATTTAATTCTGTTTTTTTAAATTATTCTCAGCATTTTATGGGAACTAAGCACAGAACTCTGATTTGCTCGATGCCTTGATCCAATCCTCCTGTTTCTATTAGATTAGTGTCGTAATTCTGATTTCCAATATGAAATGCCAGGATGTCTTGGATGCTTTTAACGTTATTCTGTCCCTGTGCTTCTGAGTTACGTGCATTTGAATGATAACAGATTTGTGGTACTGGTGCCTTGTGGCTGCCTGGGTACCAAAGTCCAACTGACCTCAGCTCTAGCCCCAGTTTAGAGCAGCTGATGTTTGGCAGTTTGATGCCGTGTCGTGCTCTGTTGGCTGCTCCCGAGGACCAGTCTTGGGGGACCAGAGGGCGGAGGCGGTCAGCGGTAGGATCTCTAAGGCCAAGGGGTGTTGCGCACCGTACCAAGACCACGTCCTTTGCACATGGGGGTGACTGCGAGGGTGGGTACTTTGAGATCAAAAGACCAACCGCCTCTGGGAGCTCTTCAGAGAGATGCTTGTTTATTTGGCAAGAAACACAAGCTCTGATAGCTACACATTCAGAGGGTAAGGAAAATAGTTTGCACAAGCACCCCTTATGAACTTCTGTTGTATTTCCAGGGGTGGGCACAACATACATCAAAAGCGGCTATTGTGGTCAATACTTCGCCGTTTACTCACTGTGCCCAGGGCTTTCCATTCTTTCTCCTCAGGTTTTCCACTGACTGGAACGCCAGCTCAAGGGGTTTGGAGGGTGTCCAATAGCTGCAGACCTGCATTAGACTTCCAGGGATTGTCTATCTCAGCAACCGTTGGGGTGTTGGGACGGGGGCTCTATTCCTCCAGAAACTCAGCTCTGCTGTCTCCATGCAGGGGCACCACACCAATCTACGAGGTTGGGAAATCACCATAGAGTTCTATACCCCTTGATAATAGCTGCTTAACAAGTTCATCTTCAGAACTGTAATGGGTTAATCTGATCATGTTTTTCAGCTCCCTTGGTTGATGTTAGACAAGTTATATAACTGTCGGGCTTCTCCTGTAAATTACAAATTAAAATATCTATTTAATAAGATTAACTTAGATTGCACATTGAAATGCTAGATAATAAATAAATGACAGTTATATGACTGGCGTATACTTGAGTGTTAGCTAATTTGATAAGGAAGTCCAGATCCCTCCTGATTCTTTCCAAGGGTATTGGAGGGTTGTGGTGAGTCCCACAGGGCCGTGCCCACCTACACTGTCCTCCCTGATGTGTGGATATTGCATGGGGTTGCAGTTGCAGTGCTCATCCTAGCAAGCACATCAACTTCCCCAGAGCCAAGGATAGTCACAAAAGATCCTCAGCATGCAGATTCCCAGGTTCAAAGTGCTGGGAGCTCATTTAGTTTACAGAAGTTCAGGGTTGGAGCTCCAGATCCAGCATGGTGGCGGCCTGGTACAGACTGTCATAAGACTCCTTGGAAAAGGTATTACGTAGTCAAGGAGAGAATGAAAGGGGTTAATGCTTGTTATTTGGAAAATGTAAATTTACAAAACAACAATAAATCATTACTATGGATATAGTTAAATATAGTGGAAATTCTGGTGAGGATACAGAAAAACAACTATGCAGATAGATTATTAAAGGGAACTGAAACAACAGTCATTCTGAGGAAACCATTTCTTAAAGGTATAAAATTTTATTTATCATGCCAGTGCATTTTTACTCCTGAAAATTTATTCCAAAAATTTTGTGTGTACATACTAAAAAATAAGCCTGTAAGTGTTTATACGAGCTTTAATTGTATTAGTAAAATTATACATACTTATGAGAGGTTCTTCAACAGAAAAATTGCTAAGCTATGGTACATCCACATCTTGGAACACTGAAGGGAAATACTGGTGCACCGCCCACAAAATCCGAACAGGGTGAGGTAGCCCCTTCTGCCCCAGGGGATAGGCGGCCTGCGGATGGAGAAAGAACCGAGAATCCAGAGAAGTTTCAAAATGTATCACTTACACGGGTTCTGGCATATAAATCAGGAACAGGAAAACTATGAACTTAGGGTTCCTGGCTGGGCCCAGCACATGTAGGCCAAGTTGGTTGCCAGAACATGTTAAGGCCCTGCAGAGAGGAGACAGCGAAGAGGCAAGCAGGGGAGTGGCAACAGAAAGGGGAGAAAAAGAGAGAAAGCAGACTAGTTTTATATCCCTGCAACACAGACGTCACACTCCAATGGAGAGCAGTTAGGGTCAAATCCCCTCAGGTAATTCTCCCAGGACCTCACCAATGCCCTTTGAGAAGTTAATGCTGCCCAGCCAAGATCTGTCTTGGAAGTGCCCTGCAGGGTAGAGTGGAGGAGGGGCTTCTGAGATGAGTTGTATCTCAGAATACAAAGGCATGCATCTGTACCAAAGAATGTTCTATAGTCAGTTAAATATTTTTCCAAGCCTTCACAAGGATCTCATCTATACTTCATGATTATTCTGTATATCAGCCATTGAGTTATCAGCCACACTTTGCTTGCTTGGAGGAAAACATTTCTTTCTGGTCTAGTTACTTAGAGATCCAATGTGGCCAGGCAAATATACCGGCAAGATCTAGCTAGTCTCATGATGATTGTGGCAGCATGAAAGAATAATTATACCAGCCTGCATAGAATACATGGTCAGATGAACTGCCACATACAAACTGCCCTCCTCCTATCTACAAAGTGAACTGCAGGAGGCAACTCTAGGCAGATTCAGAGGTTCTGGGAAGCAATGTGTTGCAACAGAACACCACTAAGTTAAAATCAGGATTAACTACTTATAAATACAACAACCTAAATAAACCTCGAGATAAAAATGCTAAATAAAAATAAAGTTCATCCCCCAAAGATTACATAATATATAATTCCATTTACAAACATTGCTGATAGTAAAACTACAAAAGAAGATCATTGTTGCTGGGAGTTCATTAGGGGTCCAAGTGAGAAGTGTGCAGGGCAATAATAGTGCAACATTAGAGATGGTTGTAAACCAGGTGTTCTGAAAATTGTTTATTGTTTTTGCAGGTTAGGAATCAATATGCCAACATGGGAGGAAACAGGGTAATTTATAAGAGAACCTATCTGCATTTTATCTTACAAAGACATGTGAATAAAACTTTTCTCTAAACATAGCCAAAAATGTGTCTAAACTGCTATATATCCAGCTAAATTGGAGCTGACTTAAGTCTGAAAATTTACTTATTCAGCATAAGGACATTGACACCTTTCCTTTGCTCTTTAGATTCATTTGAACATTGTCTTCTTACCCTATTAAGTCAAGATATTATTAATTTGCCAATTCTATAAGTTTTTGGCATATTTGAAATATAGGGAGACACTCTGATGTCCACTTTTACTTGCCTCATTATTCTTAGAAAAGAGTAGCAAATGAAGAAAAATAAGAGATTAACTTATGTTCCTTTGAGTTGTATCAGTATATATTTACTATGGGGAAAGCTGGTATTAGCAAGACACATATTATATTTTAAAATCTATTTTAGAGCATTTCTAATTTTTGTACAAAATTGAGAAGATACAAATATTTCGCATGCACCCTATGTCTCCAAACAAGTATAGTCCCCCCCAAACCATTATGAACATAAACACTACGATACTTTTCATTAAGGATGAGCTCACTTCATCACATCATAATTATTCGAATTTCATAGCTATAGTTCAATCAGTGTTGTGCACTAATTTGTTACATTTAGATAAATGTATAATGGCACATCTCCAACATTGTAATAGCATGCAAATTATTTTCACTGTACTGAAATCCTCTATGCTCTATCTATTAAAACATATACCTATAAATCACATTTTTAATTTGGTTTTGATCATCTGTCAAGGCTAAAGTTTTACTCCTGGCTCTGTAGTCAGGGATCATTCCTGGAGATGCTCAAGGGATGTTATGGGTTTTTGGGGGATCGAACCTGTGTTGGTCACATGCATGGTCAGTGCATTAACTGCTCTCTCCCGTCCCTAAACCACATTTGTTTTTATGTCTATTTTACACTTCATAAAGAATGTTATATCAAGGCAGCATACCATATGGAATCCATTTCAGAGGCACTTGCTATACTTAGTGATATGCATCTACTGTCCATCTGAGTATTTTATAGGGTTGACTAAATCATTAAAAAAGAAAAGCAATTAAATACATTCTATTATTTAGATACCCTGTAATTTATCCCTTCATCTTCTACAAGACTTCTTGGTTATTTCCAAGGTTAGGCCATTGTACAGATGCTACAGAGAATTTCTCTGCACGTTGTTATTTGAAGTTGTATTCAAATCCTATGGGTAAATACCAAAAACTATGAATGCTGGATTTCATGTTGAATAAATTTCATTTTTTTAAGATGCTACCAAACTCTCTTCCAAAGAGGTTTATCATTTTACATTTCCACCAATGATGAGTATGCCTGTCCTATTTATTCATTATTTGTTTCCACCAATAATGAGAGTTCCTATTCTATTTCGTTCTGAAAATGTTCAGCTGTTCAGCCATTATGATAGATTTTGTTGTAATAGTGTATAGTTCCTTTACTTACATTTCATTGATGGGTATCATGTGAAATAGATTTTTAAAAAAGATTTTTATTATACCACCATGAGATATACAGTTACAAAAGTGTTCATATTTGGGTTTCAGTTATACTGTGTTCCAGAACCCATCTCTCCACCAGTGCCGTTTCCCACCACCAATGTCCACTGATTAACCCCCTCTTCAGCCTGCAGCTATGGCAGGCAATTTTCACTTCTCTATCCTCTCTCTCTCTCCCCCACTCTCTCTCACTCTCTTTTCTCCCCTTTTCTTACACATTGTATTGCAATGCAATCATTTAGAGGCACATACATATAACCATTTGCCTACTTCCAATGCTCAGTTCTATGCTGATGTTATTATTTACCATAATTATTAGTATACTGTTCCTTTCTCCTTATTACCCAACCTCTAACTCCACATATTTGCAGTAGGTTCTACCCACTGATAAGACTTCCTGATTCATGTTTTGTCTGGCCTTAGATATTGATATCATGCTATTATTTATATCCCAGAAATAAATGCAGTAAGTCTAATTTCTGTCCTTTTCCCTCTGGCTAATTTCACTCATCATGATCCTCTCCCTGTCCATCCATTTATAGGCAAATTTTATAACTTCATATCTCCTAACCACTGCATAGTATTCCATTGTGTAGCTGCACCATAGTTTCTTTATCCAGTCATCAGTTCTTGGCACTCTGGTTGTTTCCAAATTCTGGCTATTGTGAATAGTGCTGCTATGAACATAGAAGTATAGATCGTGTTTCCACTATGTTTTTTGGGTCTTACAGGGTATATTCCCAGAAGTGGTATTGCTGGTTCAAATGGGAGCTCAATTTCTAGTTTCTGGAGGCATGCCCATATTGTTTTCAAAAAGGCTGTGCCAATCAACATTAACACCGACAGTGGATGAGAGTCCCTTTCTCCCCGCATCCACGCCAACACTTGTTGTCCTTGCTCTTTTGGATGTGTGCCAGTCTCTGTGGTGTGCGATGATATCTAATTGTTGTTTTGATTTGCATCTCTCTGATGATTAATGATGATGAGCAATTTTTCATATGCCTTTTGGCCATTTGAATTTCTTCTCCCCATTTTTGAATGGGGTTGGCTGTCTTCTTGTAAAGCTCTACAAATGCCTGAAATATCCTGGATATTAACCCCGTATCAGATGGATATTGGGTAAATATTATTTACCATTCTGTGGACTATCTTTGTATCTTGGATGATTTCTTTTGGGTGAAGAAACCCTTTAGTTTCATATAGTCCCATATGTTTACCTTTGCTTCCAATTGCTTTGTTAGTGGTGTTTCATCTTTGAAGATGCCTTTAGCTTCAATGTTGTAGAGGGTTCATCCTATATTTTAAAATAATTACAGTTTGTGCATTAACTCTAAAACACAAAATTACATACACAGTTCTAACTTTGTTCCTATGTTTACTCTTAAGAATTTTATTGTTTTAAATTTTATAATTATTGCATTTCTGGCATATAATCTATTTTGAATTAATTTTGTTTGAACTATAGGCTTTGTGTGCAAGAGCTCTTGAAGACAGATATTCAGTTGTTTAAATTTGTTCAATGTCTGTTTCATTATGGTACTTTTATTCCCTTGTCAAAAATAAGTTTCCTGTAGCTATAGAAATTTGTTCTAGAATTCTGATCTCTTATCTCAGTGCTCTATATGTTAATTATTTCACTAATAGCACACATACTTGATTACTAAAACTACACAAGATTTTGCATTGAGAAGCCTCATTGCTCTCACTCTTGTTCTCTTTAGTATTTTTTCCAATTTTATTTAAACTTTAGAATCAGTTTTTCAGAATCAATAAAGCATCTTACTGAGATTTTGATTGTGATCAAGATTTCTTTATAGATTTATTTAGACATATAGCCATTCTGAAAATATTGACATTTTCATAAACATTGAATAAATATTTCTTCATTTATTTATTTTTTGAGATTTTGTTCATCAGTGTTTGGAAATTTTCTGCATATTTATCTTGCACATATTTTGTTTTTGATGCATATCTATTATATATATTTATCTGTTTGTGTGTGTTTTGTGTGTGTAGACACATTTGGAAGATGGCTAATATAAATGTATTATCTTTTTCCAAAGTCTACCTGTGCATCTTGTTACATGGGAATATACTGACTTTTATACCAACCTTACAAACTTGCTACAAAAGCTCCTGGGGGTATTATTGTTGTTACTATTTCATTTGTATTTTTACATATTTGTTTTTAAATGAAACACCATGCCATTAAAATCCGATACTATCTTTCAGGCAGTTTTATTTATTCTTAACTAATTCTTATCCATAGCCTTGCTCCTTTCTTGTTCGATTAGTTTAGTAAGAAATTTCAGCAGTATGTTCACAGGAGAAAAGATATGCTTGACTTTAGTCTGATCTAAGTGGTAAAGCTTTGAGTCTCTCTTCATTATATGGTAGCTGTTTCCAATTCATTTTTGGATAGACATTCACTGTTATGTTAAGACCTACTCATAATTCTAGTTCACTGAGTTATAGTTAGATTGACATAGTTTTTGTCCATTTTTCTGCTATAAAATACAATTACAGTTTTATATTATTAACTGCTTGATAGGATTAGCTATAAGACCATTTTCAAGAGTTAAAGAACCAGCACTGCCTACTTTGTTAATATAATTTAGTCATGATATAAAATTACTTTTATCAAAAATTTGTCATTTTTTGGCAAATTTGGATAATAGTTTTACACATATATATGCATATGTATGTATGTGTGTGAATATATATGTGTCCTTAATTTTATTTTTTTTTTTTTTGAATATTATTATCTGGTTTTGTGTTTAGAATGAGGTGGCTTTACCAAGTGAGGAAAGAAGCCTTCTATCTACTCCTGCCTTTAAAAGAGAATATAGAAACTTAGTAAATTCTACCTTAACTAGTAAAAATCATGAATGAATTGCATGTTAACCCACAGCTGAAACAACAAAAGTAAGGTAATATGAAAAGATGAGTGTGCTATCTAAAGGAAAACTTCACTTACCTTTGACTGTTACTATCAGTCTGCATTTACTTAGGGCTTTGTTTGTTAAAATTGACACAAAATGGAATTGGGGTTTTAAAGGAAAATGCACAAAGGAAAGTCTCCGTCCTTATGATCAACATGCCCCCATCAGGAAGTAACAACAATGAGTGAAGGCAGTGTTTGGTGGCTGCAGCTGTGCTGTTTGAGACTCCTGGAGCTCCAACAGTGACCTCTGAAGTTGCGTGGACATATGTGTGCAAGCTTCACAGCTAAATGAGCATGAGCCTGTGGAGCAGGCACCAAAACTACAAACGTGTGATCTTTAGGTTGTGCTGCAGTCAAGAGGGCTCGTAGCGTAGCTCAGTGTGTTGAAAGTCCTGTCATACAACAAACTACAGAAAAGGAAAAGTTAAAAGAAAGAAAAAATAACAGAGAATGAGCCCAGGAAATTGTGTTCTTTCTGGAAGTTTAAGGTCACAATTTTCTCTTACAAAGGACTGTAATAAGTACTGTTTAGTCTCATTTCTTTTCTTTTTTTAGAGTGCTGGGTAATCTTTTACCTGCATATCAAATCTAGTGAGTAAATAATTATATCAAAAATTATAAATCCTGGTAAAATAATTAAATAATGAATAAAGCAATAAAAGGACAGAGGAAGAAAGAGAAAAAGAAAGAAAAAATTGAAGACAAAGACAGATGGAAAGACAGACAGACAACAGAAGACTGGAAGAAAGACATGAAGAAACAAAGAGAGAAAGAAACAAAGAATGAAAGAATAAAGAAGGAAAGAAACAAAGAAAGAAAGAGAAAGCAAGCAAGCAAGTGAGCAAAAGCAAAACAATGCAGTAATGTTTGATTTTAAAGTGAACAGACTTGAAGCCAGAGTGACAGTACAGTGGGCAGGGCATTTGCCTTGCATGCAGCTGGCCCGTCTTGGATCCCTGGCATCCCATATAGTCCACCGAGCACTACCAGGAGTAATTTCTGAATGCCAAGGCAATAAGCCCTCAGTATTGCCTGGGTGACAAACCAAAAGCAAGACAAATAAGTAAAGTGAGCAGACAGAGGGAGACAGAGAAACAATATAGCTGGCAAGGCACTTGCCTTGAACATGGCTCACCTGGGTTCCATTCCCTGTACCAACATGGTCCCCCAAGCTGGCCAAAAGGGATCCCTAAGCAAGAGTCAGGACTAGCCATTGAGTACTGCTGACTGCGTCCACCTCCCAAAAAGTTCCCCAAAATTTGAAAAAAAATAGTGCACAGGAAAAAATAATTCTTCAATGGCTTTTATCATCTTATGAAATATTTTGATAATTCAAAATAAGAATTTAAAGATAAAGGACACTGTTTCCTTCAGGCTCTCTAAACCAAATTAGTTTGTGCAATTTAAATATTCCTTCTCTTTCTAATATTTGAAAATCTAATCAGACCAATATCTTTCCCCCATTATTGTATTATCACATCAAAGATACCTTATTGCCTATTTTCCTACTATCCTAAGTTCAATGACTTTTATATTAAGCTTAAGAAAAATGTAACTTGCATGAACAAGTTTTATTTTCTAGTATCCCTAAAGTATACTCAAGATATGTTTTTAAATGAAATAAATTATGAAATATATCATTCACATTCAAGTATATTAACATTCAAGTATATTAATTGCAAATTGATTCATTAAGGAAATGTTTAATGTACACTATCTCTTGCCTGATTAAAGATTCTCATGAGAAACCACTTGTTACTTTATTTCAACATGCTTCATTATTTTTGAAAGATTTATGTTAAAGTTAGGGAAATAATAATTAATAAGGCAAGGACCATTCTTTTTATTTGTAAAAAGCGAGGCCATGGGAGATGATTCCCAATATAACATTTAAGTTTCCAATTTAATAGAATTTGTATATCTTAGTAGAGTCAAAGAGATTTATGAAATCTAGTCTTTTCAACTTAAAACTGAGTAATTATGACTAATATTTTATGTTTTATCTAAGTAATCTTATTTAATAAAATAAAAAAAGCAGCATAATTATGAATATGTACAACTCAAAATATTTTAAGAATCCTAGTGTACAGTTGCATTTTATAATTTAGTATTCTTGTTTTAGTATCAATTTAAACAGATCAAAAGAGTGTTTTGGAAGAAATAAAGCATGTGTACAACGACTCCTATCTTTCCACTTTTATTTAACATTTTTCAGTTTTGCAATGATTTAAACAATAATTTGAACTTTGAAATTTTATCAAGCTATTGACATGCAGTTGTAAGTGTGAAGTTCAGAGTCAGCTAAGGTAAACAACAGATACTGTGCAATATACAAAAGGTCTTCAAATAACTTTATTTGCATGTAAGACTAAGAGAAAAAATTAATGTTAATTGACACAGAGAACCTGACTCTGTTTTTGCTAAAGTATTATTTCAGCAACCTATTAATGGCATTAAATTAGGTCCTAGTATTTTGCATTGCTAGTGGTTTTTTGATAATGTATTATAAATTTTTGTATCCTATTATGCTTACAAAATTCCTATTTGTCTTGCCCTGCTGAAAAGAGAAAAGTAATTACTTGAGATAAAGCTTAAAATAATTGCTCAACTATATACTAAAGTAACTGTTCTTTAAAGCATGTGGGGTTGGATTTTATTTTCTGATTTCTGGTATAGTCAATGCATTTTATACTTAGAATTCTTCCAACTGATGATGGTTTATTGGAAAGAAATCTGGACAAATCAAGAAGCATCTGTACTTAACTGCCAATTTAAGCTTTTTGTGGTGATGTACCTTTCTATAAACACACACACCCACAAAGGCTGTTCATATCAGCTATCAAAAAAGGTCTTTAAGTTTCATGATCTACATTTGTTTTTATATTTATTACAAAGTCATCTTCTGTAAGAAATGAATTTAATTTCCATTGTGCTATCAGCTATCAGAAAAAAAGGCCTTTAAGTTTCATGATCTACATTTGTTTTTATATTTATCGAAAAGTCATCTTCTGCAAGAAATGAATTTGATTGTCATTGTGCATATTCAGACAGGTGAATTTTGAACCACACCAGTGTTGCTTGGGAGTTATCCCTAGCTGTGTACTTTAGGGTCTCTTCTAGTAACTTTTGACTACTCTAACCATAGGATAATTTAAACACAGCTTTCCTTTATCAAGCATATTATTCTCATTGCTGTTATTCATCTCTATGTCTTCTCTGACCTTCATTTAAATACCTTCCGGCAATTCTTAGCCATTTCTTTCTAATCAAAAGGAAAGGTTCTTGTGCTGACATCCATATTTCCCAGAAATTGTGCATACCATGTGATTTGGAAATGTTCTCCTATTTTCGAAAGTGAGTGTGTCCTAAAGTGTTGAAGTTCATGCTATAGGTGATACAAGGCTAAAATACAGTCAGGGTGGCTGTAGAAAAGTCTAATAGTATTCTATTGCTGCTATGACAAATTGACACACAATTGAGAGTTTAAGCTACATACACTTATTATCTCACAGTTCTAATGTTTGCTCTGTTCACTAGATCAATAGACATTCCTTGTTCATCAGTTTCCTCGAGCAGGCACCAGGTAACATTTCCATTTGACCCTATCATGTGCCACTGTAGCCCAGTGACATCTGCTTGCTTCAGGAATACAAATATAGCCTCAACCCATGCTTTCAGGGTCCTGACAAAGGAGTCTGACCAACTTGTAGGTGGGCGGCCACGTGATCTTTTGACATCCCATGGGATCCAGTCAGTAACATCTCTAGTCCAGCGGTCATCTCCAAATCTCATTACATGCCCAGCCCATCTGATTTTCGATGCCTTGGCAAACGAGACAGCATGGAATAAAATATGTAGCTAGGGCTATGTTTATTTCCGGAGTACCTAGCTGAGACCACCCTTTCAACACTAGATGTCTATTATGGTCCTAGACTGAAAGTCTCCTTTCTGCATATTAATGATGAAAATGAAATGTTTCATCTCTTTAACTTTGCTTTTGTAATCACCCTACCCCTCTAACCCAGCCTAGAAAGATTTTCAAAATCATCTTCACTTTAAAGGACATATGTGATTAATTGGAACCATCTTGGATCACTTGAGTCACTTGTCTTCCTGTTATTCATTGATTTGCTCTGAGTGGGGAGCCAGTAACATCTCCATTTGTTCCTGTCACAAGCTAGAATAGTCCAAGGGCCTCAGCTCGCTCCAGGAACATGAAGAGTCTCAAACCTTATGTTCAAGTCATGGGAATAAAGTCTATTATTGTTACTATTTTTGGCATATCAAATATGACATGGGTAGCTTGCCAGGCTCTGCCGTGTGGGAACTCTGGTTCATGGCGAACAGCTCAGGAGCAGTTCATGGGTGGGTCCACCGGGCCTCCTGAATGGGACAGAGGTGGGGAAAGAGACCATAGTTCCATCTCCATGGAAGCCCAATGACATTAGCCTCTGAGAACAGCATACCTGGGCTTTGAAATAGGCTTCTCTCTAGGGTGGGGTACTGATGAGCCAAGCTTGATATTGGCTTCTCTCTTGGGTGGAGGTCTGACAAGCTGTGGAATCTGGATATTGAAAATGATTGTCATTATGGTTCTAGATTCATACTCCTTATGTTTCTTCCAGAAAAGGACTCTTCAAGCTTCAATATTTTATTTTAAGGACACATGTGATTAATTGGCACCATCTTGCATATTCTAGTATAAATAAGGAAGTACATTAACTCAGACATTCCAAGGATTAAGATGTTACTATCTTTGGGAGTTATTATTTCCTTTACACAAGCATCATATATTTTACCACCATAGATTGTGACTCACAGACATGGGGCAGAGCTGCTACTTGCTCTCCCTGTTCCCAGCAGCTCATGCGGCGCCCAGGAGGGATGGCGGGTTCTAGCCCTGGCCCGCCACCCCAGCAGAGCCTTGCAACAAGCTAGATGACCCCCCACTCCATGAGGGCCTCCATTTTCCACATCCCGACTTCTCTCTCATCAGAACTCCACCCAGCAGACCAGCCCTATCACAGCCCGGCTTGCACAGCAGCAAGGGCGCGTCGGTTCATCAATAAATGCTGGACTTAGAGATGACTACAAGAGTATGCTACCTGCACGGCACAGCCTGGCAAGCTACCCGTGTTTTATTTGATATGCTAAATACCAGTAACAATTATAGACCTCATTCCGGAATGGATTGAGGCTCTTTATGTTCCTGGAGCAAGCAGATGCCCTTGGGCTTTACTAGCATGAGACAGGACATATGGAGATGTTACTGGGGCCTGCTCGAGCAAATCGATGATGAACAGGAAGACAGTGACAGATTATAAATAAAATTATATACATGAAACTAAACAGTTTTCCCCCCACAAATATAAAAAAAATCTTCCCATATTTGCCAAATCTCTGCATTATATTCTTCTATCTTGGTCTTTTCCATTTAACTACCTTGAATTTTCTTATGTCTCCCAAATCTGTCTCCATAAATATTGATATTTTCAATTTATTTTTACTTAAAAATTATTTTTAGAGTAATTCTACATTTCTAATCATTATTTTACAGAGAAAACATAATGGTGCTCTAACTGAGCTGTGAGATTAACAAATTTTCACCCCTCAATATTCACTAGAAGTTTAAATTTTATAGACAATACTTAATTTTAATTCTTTCTCATGAAGAAATATATCATGGAATTTAAACTCCTTTCCTGCTTCACTGTCATAGGTTAGAGATATAACATTTAATGCAGTTGCCCAAATGCCCTTAACTTAGGCCTGGTTATAAACATTTTATTTCATTAGAGCAGTGAGTTCTGAAGAAGATAAAATGATAGGCTGATTTTATTTTCATGAATATTTTTATGTATTTACCAATAAAATTTGTTATTAAAGATCCCAATTTTTAAGTAAGAATTTTACTTAGCAGTTTGCTTAGAGAAGATATTAGTAAAATTTAGTATATTATTAATTATCCTTTAAAAGAAAGAACACTGTGTTTTGGAAAAGTTAATTGATATTTTTTTTTAACTAATGAGACCTATATGACATAATAGAGAACTACAAAGTGTTCCCCAACTCCCCATTCCAATATTTGACATACATTCTGATGTGTACACTTTAGTTCTTCAAAATTTCACTCTGTGACATTTAACTTTGTGTTAATCTTTTTTGCTTTTATTTATTAAGGTGAGCATTTATAAAATCTGTCCTAATATTTACTCTTTAGAACTTTTTAAGATTGTGCTTATAAATTACCATTAGCAATCAGTGCTGTGATATTCTTTATAGTGCTATGAAAGAGCCATAATTTTTAAACAACTTTTAATTAAAGCTTCTTGCATGTCATCATGTGATAATTAGTTTTGTAAACTTATTGTCATTTTTATCTGTCCTAAAACTATCCCTTCATGCTTTTAAAGTATACATATTGGTATTGATGGAGGTTGTTGGAAGCAGATATTACGTAACTGTAAAATGTAAAAAGAACCATTAGCAACTTTGAATTCAAACTGACTCAAATTTAAGAAGCTATGAATTTCACATTGCTCTTATTTAAAATTTTAATCCTACTAATAAAAAAGAAATAATATTTTAGGTAATACACTGTAAATATCTCACAATTTTATCTATATGTATTTATGCAAGTGTGTTAGATATATGCTAATATATTCACAAATGCAGAATAAATATGTAAAAAATCAAATATAGTGAATCCATTTTGTAGTATGGTCTGAGTTATGGTGGAAAAACTACATGTTGTTTGTCTGTACTAGATAAAAGTCTCTATAGATTGTTCCAACTCACAGTTATTTCATGAACTTGTCTGAAAATCCAGCAAAAAAAGAAATAACAAAAAATTGATAGTTGTGGGAATTTTCCAGAAGATGGAACCTATAACCAATTATCTAGTAAAGCATAGTTTAAAGTTTTTTTTTAACAATAATTAACTCTTCGCGCTATTTGCTCATTTTTTCCATTAAATTTCTTACTTTGCCTCATTGCCAGGACACATTTTTTTCAGATTGATTTGCCCTTAGAACTGTTAACCCAAATTGTTAGTCCTAAATCCCAAGGAAATGTTTGACTGTCTCTCATTTGGGGATGAAAAATCACAATGCCCTGACATGTTTTTGACTACTAGAGCAATCAGAAAAGTAAGCAAATTAGTAAAATATGAAAATTACATAAAAAGAAAATAATATAGTATAGTCTTAGAGATAGAGATATGATAAAATTAAAATTTGCTCCATAATGTTAGAAGGAAGCTATGTTCAGAGATGCTTTACCATAGGCTTTCCAATTGAATTCTACAAATTATTGATGACTGCAGATATAAAATATTAAACAATGGTAATAGGGATCACCCTTGGTGAGACTTGGGGACCAGAAGAGGTGTTGGGAATTGGATTCAGATCATCAATGTCTCAAAACCCTTTCTTCACCACCTTGGCCCAAATATGTTCAGTTCAATAGATCAACTTTTCTAATCCTGTTCTCTCTGGACATTTAATATTTCTATACTATGATTTTCAGTTTCAACATTTGAGGAATGTCATTCTGTCTCTCTCTTCTCCTAACATCACTAAACATGGTGCCTTCTAACTCAATCTGCATTGTGATAAATTTCATGTGTTTTTCTTATAGTCAAATAGTATTTTTTTATACTGTATATATACAGCAATTTCTTTATTCCATCACCTGTGCTTGGGCACTTGGATTGAGTTTAGATCCAGACACTTTCTTAATTTTTTCTTTAGAAAAGTTAAAGCTTTGCTCAAATAATTTCAAATGATCTATCTTTGAGTTTATGATTCTGGCTATTTGATTATGCCTACAGTTAAATTTCTCTAGAGACATTTCTCAAAACACTTATATTTTTCAGAACACTGAACTGAACTCTGAAGTCATATTTTTCAGAACTCTGTTGATTTTTGTTTGTTTTTTTTATTTTGGGGGATCACACTTCGGAATGTTCAGAGGTTACCCCTGACTCTGTATTCAAGGATTACTCCTGGCGATGCTTGAGTCATGCGGGTACCAAACCCGGTCAGCCAAGTGCAAGGCAGATGCCCTCTCCGCTGTACTATTGCTCTGACACCTCTTTTTTTTATTTAGTTTTTATCTTCCTTGTTTGTGTATTAATTCTTGGCTTTGTTTAGTTGTCCTTTTTCTCTCATGTAAAATATTGTCTTTTAAAAGCAAATCATTTAATATATTTCTCCACCAATTCAGATCTCTGTTTTTAGGGATTTGATTTTTGAAATTGTAATTATTGTTTTACTTGGTTATGTATCACTGTTTATTTTAATGCCTTCCAATGATTTGTTGAGTTAAGTGCATTTGGAAAGAACAGACACTTCCAATTTTATGAACTGCCTTTTCTGTAGGAATTGCCTTCAACTATCATACTATATAAAGTTTCAATAAGTTCAGAAGGATCTTCCGGGAAAGAGCTCTCTGTTTTTGTGAGCATAATGTCCTAATTACAAAGGTGCAGAAGTTCATCATTTCTGGTTCCTGTTTCTCTCTGCACAGCAGCTTTGTGATATCGCCTTCACAAGTCTCTCCACGCCTCCCTTTATTTCTAATTGGTTCAGGTCTGTAGCCTACATAAGTTGAAGACTCAATTGGAGAGAAAGTGTGTGCTGCACATATATGAGAACTGTCTGATTAATGTATAGATAAAGTACAACTGCAAACCTACTGGCATTATGAATTAGAGAAGACCAATATTACTGTATTGGGGAGCTCTCTGAAATATCAGAAACCCAGATGCACAAGTCACTGTTATCTGTCCCCAAAGGAAAGGACTAGTTCAAGGAGTGTTTTTTTAATCACATTAAGGAGTGTCAACATGACAATGCTATGATTAATGGTTAAGTTAAATGGCTGCTTTTACCTATTTTAATGTGTCTATTCTTTGTTTTGAACACAAAATGGTTGCTTTAAATTTCTTCCCTCCATGAATTTTGTAATTCTAGAAAATAAATACTTGGCTTGTTAATTCCTAATAAACCTATTTCAACAAGTATATATAAATATTAAGAATTGATGCAAATGGCATAAATATATAGTACATATTATGATACCAATATCCAAGGTCAAGTGAAACATATATCAGGAGGTCTTGTCAAGGTGGGGAGATTATCACAAACGGTGTGGGAGTCAGGGTTTAGGTAAGACAGAAAATGGAACAGGGTGCTAATAATAGTCGAGGGTACTAATGCCAACCTAGAACTGAGCATTAAATAGAGGCAAAAGGATACACATGACAACCTTTAATGTATGTTCTGTAATCCATAGTCTGGAAGGGAAGGAAAAGAGAGAGAGAGAAAGGGAAAGAAATAAAGAACCTGCCATGGAGCAGGGGCTGGGGAAGGGGGAGGGAACCGGGGATGTTGGTGGTGGGGAGATGGGCACTGGTGGGAGGGACGGGTGCTGAAACACTGTATGACCAAAACCCAAACATGAACTTTTTAATTGTATATCTTTTTATTTGTATATCTCAGGTGGTATAATAAAATACTTAAAAAAAAAAAATAAAGCTCTCTCAGAAAAAAAAAAAGAATTGATGCAATGAATTGAAGAATCAATTATAATTAAGTATGGATGCATGGCTTTTTTGAAATAGCACATATTTATATTAATTTGAAATATGTTTGTGTGTGTATATATATTGTGTATATGTATATAATGTATATAATTATATATAATATGCCAATGCAAATGAAATGCAATGCAATGAAAATGTCAATGCAAAATGTAAATTTTGGTTTGGGGAGAGTTTGTGTCTGTTGTGTGTGTATATGATATATATATGTATATATATATATATTCAGTGATATTTATACTGATGAAGATAAATAGGTTGATATTTTATTTTATTAGGTTCATTTCTTAATTTTAAAGTCTGTGCATGGGCCAGAGCAATAGCCCAGCGGGTAAGGCATTTGCCTTGCGCGGCCGGCCCATGCTAGCCCAGGTTTGATCCTGGCATCCCACATGGTCCCCCAAGCACCGCCAGGAGTAATTCCTGAGTGCAGAGCCAGGAGAAACCCCTGAGCATTGCCAGGTGTGACCCAAAAAAGCAAAAAAAAAAAATTAAATAAATAAAGTCTATGCTTTTTTGGGCCACATCCAGCAGTCCTCAGAGGCTTTTCTTGACTCTATGCCTAGGGGTAACTCCTGATAGTACTTGGAGGCTACATGTGGTGCTGAGGATTGACTCAGGCTTGTTTACATGAAAGGTACATGTATGAACCCCTGTACTATGTCTCCAGACCAATATTTCAATACCTAGTTGGAGAAATGAAAGTAAAAGAAGTGAATTAATTCTAAATTTGCGCATTTACAGTGTGTATACTTGTTTCTGCCAAGATGTCACAGGTGTATATTAGCTTAGTAGAGCAAAGATAATTATCAGTGGAGGTTTTTCTCCAGAGGATTCTTGCACATCTGTTTCTCTGATTAGAAAATGTCAATGCAAAAAAAAAAAATCCAAAAATGTAAATTGAGGTTAGAGAGAGTCTTGGACATGCTTTTTAGAACCTTAAGAGATATAGGGATCCATATTAAATCTTGAAATTTCTTTATAACTTGTGACATTACATCCAGTTCAGTTTTATTTTCAAGCTGTAACAGGATGTTTTCTTTGCTTGACCCCCGAGGTATGATACCTGGCACCACATGTGGGCCCTGAACCTTGCCATGATTGATCCCAGAAGAGAGTTTGGACTAAGTCCTGAGCATCTCTGACTGTGTACCCAAGACAAAAAAAAATGAATGTAGTTTAATTTTTTTGTTTTGATTAAAATATAAAGATGAATATAAACTTTTAGGTAATTCTGTAATCAAATCCAGCACATATAACTACAAAGCTATGTTCTTTATGTAACATGAGTAGCTAAGACTATATGCAGGCTGTTTTATATAATTAATGCAGGTTGTTTTACATATATCAGAGGAAAGTTTTCTATTAACATTCGTTATGTCTTTTGAAATAGCACACAATTTTATGAACAATTGAACCCCGATGTCTAAAATAAGAAGATAAAGGATCTGGGTGTCAACTATTTATTGGGATTATGGTTATGTTCTTTTCTTACTCTGGAATTAGTGAGCTTCAGTCCTTTCAGCCTCAGGATTACTATAGAGAGAGCAATATTCAGTCTAAAAAAGCAGTAATCATGTGTTTACCTCAGTATTTTAGAATAAAATCAGGGCCAGAGAGACAATATAGTAACTTAATTGCCTTGCATGAAACTGACCCCTTTGGGTTGTTACTCCCTGCACTCTAGTGTCCCCCAAACAGTGGCAGGAGTAATTCCAGATCATAGAGAATGAAGTAAGCTCTGAGTACAGCAGGTGTGGCTCCAAACCCCTATACCCCCAATTAATTGAAATGGAATAAAATGGCCTTTTACAATAGCAAATATAATGTTCTACATTCAATTATTTCTGATATTATGTGGAAAATTACATTTTGATCTCAGAGTTCAAAACTAATTATATACGGAATTATTTTCAAAGCCTATGGATCATAGGGTCAGGATATATACTTCAGGTATTACCTCACTTCCCATGTTTGCAGCCAATTCTAGTTCAAATCCTCAGCACCACATTTGGCACCCCAAAAGTTTCTAGTTGTTACCCAGAGCACAGAGTAAGGAGAAATACCTGATACTCTTGGTGTGGTCCAAAGTCCCCTCAAATAATAACGATTTATTACCATACATTTACTATACATCTAAAGTTAAATCTTTTGAACATAAAGGAAATCCCAAGTATTTTCTTATTGTTCAAAAAGTTAATCAAAAGATTTCTCATAATACTTAAAAATTATGGAGATTCTATGAATATTAGTTATCACTTGAATCACTTGAATCCCGTTATTCATCGATTTGCTCGGCGGGCGCCCAGTAACATTTCCATTGGACCCTATCACGTGCCAATGTAGCCCAATGGCATGAATATTAGTAATAGGAACATATTATCAGAAACTCTCAAATATCAAAATGCATTCACAACACTGATATTTCCTATATAATTAAGAGATTATTTCCTATAGCTTTTATTTCCAGAATGTTTTGTGACTAGTAGAAGTATTTTCTGTTATATATGAATCATCATAGTATTAATTGTATCCTGTTTTATTGTTCTACAATAGAATGTTACTGAAAGCATCTTGTGATCTTAGGTTACCAATTGTATTGGTGATGACTTCCAGAAAATTTGTTTCACTATTTTATACATCTATCAATTTTGCTCGAAGAAAAAATATTACTTAGTATAGGAAAACGAAAACATGCAAGTCAGGCATTAGAGAAATCCACTTAAGCTAATTGAAAGACAAATATCTATAACATTTACCCAGCTATAGATATAGAGAGCATATATTTTCATCATAATCTGATAAACAATGTAATGTTAGTTATTCAGTACAACTATAATATCATCAGTTTTCGTTAATATTTAATTATGAATGTATACAATATTATTGAGTCTTATTAGAGTGTAGTTTCATTTCAACAAAATAATAGCATTAGTTATGTTAAATTATTCTTAACAGTTTAAATGTAAACATCAATAATTTCATTTGTAATTTTAGTTGCATAAGAGTTATAAAATTATAAAGTTTTCCTTCACATATTCAAGAAATCAAAATAAAAATATTTAAAAAATAATTTTCTGTGTTTTAATTATTTGAATACACACATATGAACACATACACATTTGAGAATTATTGAGGAAGTGCATGGTGACTCCACAATCATAGTTCAATTTCTGATGATTCCATGTTCTTCTCACTTAAAAATATAGACTAGATTGGATTTCTCTCTAGATAAGACAAGAAAAAGGGGTTGATAGTAAGAATTTAATGATAATGACATGCTATGTTATAATAAGTCTCAAATGCCAGGCAATCAGTTAAATTATGTGGAAATAGTCTAAGAGACATTCAAGATAATGACCTTAAGCTGGTGGAATTTTAAAAAGTCAATTTCCACAATATGGACATTCCTCCAAAAGCTAGATATTGAGCTCCCATTTGATCCAGCAATAGCACTCCTGGGAATATACCTAGAGACCGAAAAAACACATAGCAGAAACACTATCTGTAGCTTCTTTATTCATCTCTGTTGCTATTCACTATAGCTAGAATCTGGAAACAACCTAAATGCCCGAGAACAGAGGACTGGCTAAAGAAACTGTGGTTCATCTACACTATGGAATACTATGCGGCTGTCAGAAAGGATGAAATTATGAAATTTACCTGCAAATGGATGGACATGGAGTCTATCATGCTAGAGTGAAATTAGTCAGAAGGAAAAGGACAAATATAGAATTACTGCATTCATTAATACGGACATAAATAGATACCAGTGTTTTAATAAATATGGGAAATGGTAATGGCGAGATTCTAAAACTCACTACTGAATATACACAAAGAGACTCTAAGTGATAAACTCTAAATATCTGCAGGGCTAGCCACAATGTGTAAAATAAGAGGGAGAGAGATGCAGAGACAGAGAGAGAGAGATAGAGAGAGAAAGAGAGGAAACTAGGGTACCTGCTATTAAGGCGGGTGGGGGACGGAAGGGGGTACATTGGTGGTGGAAATGGGGCACTGGTGGAGGGATGGGTGCTGGTATACTGTATTACCAAGAACACATTATGAACACCTTTGTGATTGTATGTTTCACGGTGGTATAATAAAAAAAAATTTAAAAAAATAAAAAAAATAAATAAAAATAGAAGCTAATTTACTGAATAGAAAGACAAATCCAAAAAAAAAAAAATAAAAAGTCAATTTCCAAATCTTCTGATGTTAAATAATCAAACCAAAATAAATAGAAAATAGCATCATTATAGCTGTTGTTTTTAATTGATGATTTTTATTTGTAAACATAAAAATCTGAGAGGTGGTTGGTGCTACATACAAAAGTGCTCAGGTCTTGTGTGGAATTTTTGTGCTCAGAGATCACCCGGTGATTCTTGGGAGACTGCATGAGGTGCTGGGGATCGAAGTCATGTCACGGAAAGTTATTTACCCTTTGTACTAACTCTTCAGCCCCAAGAATTTGTTTTTCAATGACAAAAACTAGACTGCTGTTAGAAGAAAAATTTTCGAATATGAAATTGTAAAACAGTAAGTACTGATGTGTTCATTCATACTGCCTATCAGATCAAATCATTGCAGCTACTGAAAATTTACCTGTATATTGATGCCAGTAACTCAGAGATTCAAAATGAACAAGAAGGCATGTATTTGGAACTTACAGTGTTATGATCCCTTTATTTCTTAATCAAACGTCCTAGGGAAATGCACAGTTTCAATATGAGCATGTGTCTGCTTTCTAATCATGTAAAATTTCCTGTCTAAGCTAGCTAGTTTCTGAGCTTGGAATAATATTTGCTTCATTGTCTGACTTCTAACTCTCTTCCTAGCAATGCCTTTTAATACCTCCCATGGGCTGAATATGGACTCTCCAAGCCCTTCTTGTTATTATTCCCCAGGGATGGCTTGCACTATCCTGACTTTGTTCACTGCATGCACTGTTTGGTTTGCCAGCAATCCATTGTTTCCTTGCTTTGCTTTAGTTGAGTCCTCATTCTTCCCC